>WAAB01015566.1:0-12467 GCA_013389865.1 Piaya cayana
TGCTGGGATGAGGCAGGACCTTCCTCCTGTGTCAGCTCTTAAATTAAAATATTTGCAAGAGCAAGCTCAACGTGAGACTCTTTAGTGCCAAACTAGTGGTGGGAATCATAGAATCATAGAGTAATCAGGCTGGAAGAGACCCACCGGATCATCGAGTCCAACCATTCCTATCAAACACTAAACCATGTCCCTCAGCACCTCGTCCACCTGTGCCTTAAACACCCCCAGGGAAGGTGAATCAACCCCCTCTCTGAGCAGCCTCTGCCAGTGCCCAATGACTCTTACTGTGAATTTTTTTTCCCTNCCCCTTGTCCTGTCCCCTGACACCTGGGAGAAGAGCCCAGCTCCCTCCTCTCCACAACCTCCTCTCAGGTAGCTGTAGAGAGCAATGAGGTCTCCCCTCAGCCTCCTCTTCTCCAGGCTAAACACCCCCAGCTCTCTCAGCCGTTCCTCATAAGGCCTGTTCTCCAGCCCATTAGTTTTGCACTGAAATCCAGTGCAAGGTTTTAATCTGTTAACTGATACTCATAATGACTGAGTTTTTGGATGGGAGCAAATAGCTGAACGTTTGCAGTTGCTGTTGTCTCAGGTATCTGTTCAATCAGCCTGGTGCTGCACGGGTGGGTATCCTGTCTTTGTAACAGCAAAGGGAGGGTGGAAAGTGTCTCTGCTGCAGTGGCTGATTGCATACCCTGCAGGGATGGGGCTGAGAAGAGAGGCTCTCAGCATGGAGCATTGCATTCTCTAAGCTTTCTGAGGCATCCGGGCACTGTGTGTGTAGGGTGAAAGACAGACAAGGCAGCTACTGATGCTGATGTTCCCCTGCATGCTGAAATCCTCATTGTAGTGTGGGTGTGAGTGAGCTTAAATGAAAAAAAAAAAGAGTGAGCAGGTGGCCTTTCAACTTGCCATGCTCCATCTCTCAAATCCCAGCTGTATTTGAGAGTGTTTGTCCAGGTCTGCCAGGTGTCCTCAACAACAGCTCACTGATCCTCTTGGCACAATGCTGTGAGTGCTACGGGCAGTCCCTGCTTATTGTGAGCTTGCCTGATCTTCCCTTCATCTGCTTTGTGTGAGCTGACCCAGTGGGGCACAGCTCCAGTGATACAGGAAAGCAGAGATCCAGGGAGGTTCTTCTCCCTCTGCACTTGGCACTGGTGAGACCGCTCCTCTTATCCTGTGTTCAGTTCTGGGCCCCTCACCACAAGGATGTTGAGGCTCTGGAGCGAGTGCAGAGAAGAGCGACAAGGCTGGTGAAGGGGCTGGAGAACAGGCCTGATGAGGAACGGCTGAGAGAGCTGGGGGTGTTTATCCTGGAGGAGGCTGAGAGGAGACCTCATTGCTCTCTGCAACTACCTGAGAGGAGGTTGTGGAAAGGAGGGAGGTGGGCTCTTCTCCCAAGGGACAGGGGACAGGACGAGAGGGAATGACCTCAAGCTCCACCAGGGGAGGTTCAGGCTGAACATTAGGAAAAAGTTTTTGCAGAAAGGGTCATTGGTCACTGGCAGAGGCTGCCCAGGGAGGGAGTTGTTTCACCTTCCCTGGAGGGGTTTAAGGGATGGGTGGATGAGGTGCTGAGTGACATGGTTTAGTGTTTGATAGGAATGGTTGGACTCGATGATCTGGTGGGTCTCTTCCAACCCGGTGATTCTGTGATTCTATGATTCAGAGGTGGGTTTTGGCTGTAGTTATCACTCCTCTCTCCGCTCACTGGAGAAACTGGTGTAGGATCTATCTGCAACCCAAGTCAGCGCAAAGCGCATTCACGCTGTGGTGCCCCACAGTGTGTTATAGGATATGATGCTCCTGCATACACGGACAGCACTGAAGTGAGGAGGTTGTGCTCCCAGCTGCCACTGGCAGTCGTGGTAGCCGTGCATGGAGTCCTCCAACCTGCTCCAGAAACCATGCTCCTGCCTCAGGCTTGCTGAGCCCAGCAGACATCTCTGTTCCTTCAGGAGCAGGTGAAAACATGGCTTGTAAATCAAAGATTTCTCTAGCTAGAGAACATTTACCTGCACGTTTCCACTGCCCTGTGATATGAAGAGGGCTGCTTCATGACAGCCTTTGATCCCAGACATTCGCAATGATCTGATCTTAAGAAAATGACTGCATGACTCAGACTTCGTGGCAGCATCCAGTTCCTGTAAGGCAGAACCCAGCTATGTTCTGCACATGGAAGATTTATTCTGTTTGAATTTCATGGGACTGATGATTTGTGTCAAGTCTGAGCCTTGGCAAAGGGCCTTTTCCTGGGAAGTAGGTTCCGGACAAGCTTGCAATGATTATTTTTATCCAGGCAGCGTGAGCGAGTCGATGAGTGAAGAACTCATACTTGCCCCACAGGTGGGGAAAAGTATCTTTTCTTCCTCCTCTAATGAAAAACAGTTCAGAAAATCTTATTCATTTTTTTTTTCTGTGAACGAGCACATTTGGATTGAATCTACAGCTTCTGCACATGAGGCTTTTAAAGAACTGAGATCCAAGATGGGGCGACGGGGTGACTTAACAGAGCTTTGTATATATTTCTGACTTTTCTGTAATGTGAGGGAGCAATTAATTTAATTTGTACTGTTTCTGCATTGAAGAACAAGACCTTGAAGGAGTGTTGAGGAGGTGAAGTCCACTAAGGGTGTGATTCTTAGGTTCTGCAGAGACACGAGGTACGTTAGATGCTCAGGTGGAGGGATCTGAGGTATGGTGAGACCACAACCTTTTAATACCTGCGTAACTCAGCCCCCCTCGCACTTTTTCTGAGTGATGTAGGATCCCCAATTCAGACTCTGCACACTGTGCCGTGCCAGATGCACGTTTTCTGCCTAGTGTCGATATGAAAGTGCTTAGCATCTGCGAGGGGAAAGTTATTGTGAACAACTCCATCCTATCGCTGTCACGTTAATCTGCCAGGATTCTCTTTTAACCGGAACATGCTGAAACTTGTATCTCTGACTGTAACGGGAAACCCCCTGCAGACAGCTGGACCCCTGCTTGAATGCCTTGGGAACTCTGAAAAGCTCCTAAAGGAATTTGACCTTGTTTGTAACTCTCTTAATAAAGCCTCCACTTTGCTGCCAGCATGTGCAGAGACAATAGGCAGAGCGTAGGGGGGTCTCTGGGGAAAGGGTTATTTGCAAGCAACAAACCATTAATAACCCTCAGCCCAGTGAGCCCTTTGCCCCATTATCGTGCTGTTTACAGCTGCCTCTGCCTGCAGCTCTGAGCGACTTGTTTAGAACAAGAGAAGCCAATTTAAAAAAATGGCCTTTTCCTACTTGTCGCTGAGTGCAAGGTAATGGCCTAATTAGGCAGATGAGGAGGAAGAACTTGAATGTAAAACCATTACCCTCCTTATAATTCAGTGGAGTGATACCCTTGATCGTATTCAGCACATCTGATCTGTTCACACATACATTTTTTATAGGAATTGCCCTCCTGAACCACAGGGAATGAGAGAGACTGTCCAGCTGACCTCTAACACCAGGATCCAGGTCTCCTTCTCAAGGACCCTTTCTCTGTCACGTATACAAAGCAATTCACTTCTCCTCTGGGTACAATGAATCTGGGCTTGATTTCAGAGCCAGTTTAGATTGTGGGAACTGGCTTCAAAGCCCAGCTTTGGGTCATGGTGTGTGAGTGAAGCCAAGTAGTCTGCTAAGAAGTGAAAAGTCCTCATCACCTAAGGAATTAGTGCTCTCCTCTGCCTTTGTAGGGGGAAATGGATGTGTCTACAAAGCCCTGAGGAAGCTCATATGGTCAGTGGTGTTCTTTTGACTCATCAGATTTGATAATTAAAGGGCAGAGAAATGAGTTCAGCAAAGAAGCCTGTGCTTTAGGTGCTTATTCCCTGGCATTTTTTCATTTTAACTCAGTGACAGAGGCTGTTCCAACACAGTTTGTTTTGATTTCCTCCTCTTAATGCAGATGTAAATATGATTTGAACTAGAGCCTTCACAGTTATTAATATAAATACTTATAATGGGCCCTCCTAGTTTGTTTACCTGCGATCAGAGCTAGCGTGAGTAAATATGAAATGCATGCAGTAAAAATAATCCATTTTATTCCATGATACACGTTTCTGTTCCTGCCAGCGCAAGATCTGATTTTGAGAAACTGCTTCCCCTCCAGCCATCCTCTTCTACCTCTCTTCTGCTTCACCATCAGTGACCATTTCACACTCTGCATTTCCATCTCTACAAGTTTATGGCTGTATTTTAATCTTCATCTTATGTGAAATGCTTAAAAATAAAAAAATCAGGGTTTCCTCTCAGATGTGCACACCAAGCTCCAGAACGCGCCTGCCTCTAGGTGCAACTGGACGTGCATTTGATTTGCATTCAGTGTAGAAACTATTAAAGTGTATAGCTGCTGATTAAAAACATGTTTCTAGAGGTCAATCTGTTTGTGTGCAATAAAGCCCAGAAGTATCCAAGTTTGAAAGCCAAATAAATATCGGGTGCCATTTAATTCACATATATAATACTTCATTAAAGTTAAATTGAAATTAAATTCCCATTTAGAAGGCTAAGTTAAAGTGGGACAAAGCCCGCTTTCAGAAACTTTTCAATTTTAGATACTTTGCGTGTTTCGCTTTTTGTCTCAAAACACCGGGAGGTAATTAAAATTACTCTGCAGCTGTTTCTAGAAAACTCAAACTATTGTTGGATTCCTTAGAGTCATAAAAAATAATTTATATGAAGTTGGTTTTGTACGCACACAATTGCTATTTTTTTTTTAAAGAAAAAAATCCATTCAAATTAGCTTGTGGGCAGGATCTTTCTCAAAGGCAATGTTCAACTTGGTTTTGAAAACGTTGTTTACAGTAGAGCCTGAGCCCATGGAGTGGTTGTAAATAAAAATTCTGAAAGTAGTGATTTAAATGGCATTAGAAGAGCCTGTGATTATACTGGTGTGATATTTGAGGGTGTAAAGGGAGTATTTGTAACACCTTCAGGGGCATCAATTTCTTTAGCAGCTGATCTTATTAGCAGCTGATGCCTATTGCCCAAATACTACTTAAAAGCAAAGCGAGAACGTAATCCTGATAATAAAAGGGCAGAATTTAAGAGATGTGAATCTGTGGCATCTCATTTTATTTCCGTGGGGCTCCTCAGAATGAAAACCAGCGTAACTTGCTCAGAACTGATAAAGGTCCTCTTAAAATAATTCAGACGCCACTCAAGAATATTACAAAATCACCGTGAGGGTGAATGCGGAGCCTGGGAAACAAAGGTAAAGTGAAACCCATGAGGTCGCGAGCACGCGTTGCTTTGTTTTAGGAACTGAGAGCAAGAAGCGACTTGCAGATTGTGTCATCTGGGTATTCTCTTAAAAGCAGTGGGCCAGTCTCACAGCTTCTGAAGTTCAGACCTTGCTTTAGCCAAGGTTTATACACTTGCTGAAGTGCACCCAGACTCAGGAAAATTCTTTTGTTGAGCTGTTATGAATAAGAGGGACAAATGAACTCAGGGACTTCTCCGAGCTGTAGATATGTAGGATGTGTTCAGCCTTCTCCTGACTGAAGTGAAACTTATTAGCTTCTTTGCTTTTTTATCTTGAATGCCTTACAGCCCACAATCAGCTTTCCTCTGTTGCAAATTAAATAATAAGAATTTATTGTCATTGCCAGATGCAAATGGTTTTGTTCTCTGAGACTTCTCGGAGCCAAGTTGGAAGCTGTCTTCAAATTCTCACTTTAGATCCCAGACCTGCAAAATGTTATTAATTTCCTCAAATTTACGCAATCTGAGTCAGTCTTTGCAAAACTGGAGCCTCATCTGGTTTATATGAGTTCTGGTTCCAGATACAAAGGTGATAAGATGATTTGAGTTCATGTTAATAAACCGAGTGTTTCAAAGTGTAACTGTAGCATTTGGGATTAAAGCTGCAATCTGCTCTTCAGTTGCAGTCTCTAGAAGTGACAAGTTCCTTTTAGGATCATTTTCTCTTTTCTGGCCCTACTGCTGAACTTTCTGAAGTTTTATGAAGTGTGCGGTGAGTAATTTTTCTCTCTCTTTCATTAAAATGTAATTTTCAATGTGAAGCTGGCCTTCCTGGCACATCCCCCTCATGTTTGGATGTAGATTTCTTTTTTAACCATTCTCAGCGACCTCGTGCAAGACATGGATGCTACATCCAGCTGCACCGACGCAGGGTTCCCTCCTGCTATTTGTAAAACACGATGACGGCAATTTAGAGCAGAAACTCATCGCAATGTGATACTGAAGCACTCAGCACTGCCAAAGCCAACACTGAACACAAAGTCCCTCAAACATAAAAGCTCACAGAGAAGTAGAGAGCGTGCTGGTACGGATGCTGCTGTGCGGGAGGTGGAGTCTCCTTGGCCTCAGCGTGGGTCAGGAGACGTTGGAGGATCTCTTGGCTGTTCTGCTCCATGTCAGCTAGTGCTGGTACCACCAGTGGGGACCTGGGAAACCAGAGCTAACGTGTGGGCCAAGGCTGCAGTGATACTTCTGCAGCCAGTCCTGACTGCAAGCTCTTTGGCCCAGCCCAGTGGTTTTTCAAGAAAAAATTTTTCCCTAGCCTGTGTACAGCTCAGGAGTGCTTTTAGCAATCTCTTCAGACAAATTAATTGCTTTTATTTCTCTGTTTGAAGAGAGTTTTCTTGTGCTTGCAGTAGATCGACTGAGGTCCATTCTGTTCTGGCTTCCAAAATGAGAGCCTTTTAATTGTTTTGAATCTTTGCTTCCTGAGCTTTCCTCTTTACACAGCTGCTTCGGCACCTTTTCTCATATAAGGATAGTCTTTTATTTTTAATGATTGGTTTTCACGTTGGTTGGTCTTATGGGTTAAGTATCTGTAGTTTGGTTTTCAACTTGTCTTCCACACTACCTGTGGACCTAAACCCAGCTCGTTTGTGTCCTTTGTAGAGAGTGGGATAACATGGCAAGGAAGAGAAACCCTGTGTATTTCTGTTGCCCCTGTCTGAAACACTATGACAGCACTAAGCTGATAAAAAAATCACCTTCCCAGGCTCCTTGTGGGAAAGGAGACAAAGCCCATCTTTAACTGTCCTCTGCACTAACTTTTAAAGAGAATATCAAACTTAATAGGTATAGGCTAACCTGCAGATGACTGGGATTTGATATGCTGCTGCAGACTGTTTCATGAGGGAGCTGGAGGTGTTTAGCCTGGAGAAGAGGAGGCTGAGGGGAGACCTCAGTGCTCTCTACAACTACGTGAAAGGAGGTTGTGGAGAGGAGGGAGCTGGGCTCTTCTCCCGAGGGACAGGGGACATGACAAGAGGGAATGGCCTCAAGCTCTGCCAGGGGAGATTTAGGCTGGACATTAGGAAAAAAATTTTCACACTAAGAGTAATTGGGCAGTGGCAGATGCTGCCCAGGGAGGGGGGCAATTCACCTTCCCTGGAGGTGTTTAAGGGACAGGTGGACAAGGTGCTAAGGGACACGGTTTAGTGTTTGACAGGAATGGTTGGACTTGATGATCCGGTGGGTCTCTTCCAACCTGGTTGTTCTGTGATTCTCTGATCCTGTATGAAGACATCCTTCCTAGGCTGCCAGGATGGCTGATTTTGGCTGATAATAGCAGCTGAAACAGAGGTTCAGCCACCTCCAACAGCTGCCGCTTCATGAAGGAGCTGAACTTTGTATCAACCACAGCTAATGGACCATCCCTAAGATAAATGAGAAAGTACCTAAGAACAGAGCTTCCTTCCCATTATATTTGTGATAGAGATTATCCTGCGGAGCGAGGCAGTTTCGAGTCACTCCTCAATAAATTGTGGAGGAATTTAGGCAGCTGCATCACTTACAAGGTTGGAATGACTTTCTTCCTACTTCTGTCCTTTTTGCCATTCTGTTGAAGTTCGCTTTCTCTTCTGGCAGATCAGTAGATAACCACAGCACTGATTCAGACATCTGTCAGCTTTCCTTGCAGGAACCACATTTCTCTCCTCTTAGTTAATTGACTCCCCCATCTTCCATCTTTCATTCTGTCCTCCCTGCCTCATTGCTCTCAGCAAGTAACTTTTCCTGTTGCGTTCTTTAGCAAAAAATAGTGCTGCGTGTTCCGGAGAGCAATCTTGCCCTTTGCCAGGGAGGAGTTTCCTCCTAGATCTGTCACTTGTTTGTAAATGACTTCCCTCAAGGGAATTTTTATCTTAGCTTTTTCCTTTCACCTGCCTTTCAAAAGACAGCAAGGAAGGCGTGTCCAGAGAAGAGCAACAAGGCTGGTGAAGGGGCTGGAGAACTGGCCTTATCAGGAGCGGCTGAGAGAGCTGGGGGTGTTTAGCCTGGAGAAGAGGAGGCTGAGGGGAGACCTCCTGGCTCTCTCCAACTACCTGAAAGGAGGTTGTAGAGAGGAGGGAGCTGGGCTCTCCTCCCAAGTGACAGGGGACAGGACGAGGGGGAATGGCCTCAAGCTCCACCAGGGGAGATTTAGGCTAGAGATTAGGAGGAAGTTTTTCACGGAAAGGGTCATTAGGCACTGGAATATGCTGCCCAGGGAGGTGGTTGATTCACCTTCCCTGGAGGTGTTTAAGACACAGTAGACGAGGTGCTGAGGGACATGGTTTAGTGTTTGAAGGAATGGTTGGACTCGATGATCCGATGGGTCTCTTCCAACCTGGTGATTCTATGATTCTATGAAAGCTGGGGTCATCCTGACTGTTTTAACTCCAGATGCAGATCTGCTCCCTCTGCCTTTACACTGACTCAAAGTGCTCCTGATCAGGCACCACCACTCCTTATCCTGTTCCTAGTCACTTACCTCACATGCATTGCTGGAAATAGTATTTTAGGCAGTGATTCTCTTTCAAAGCCTTTAATTAGAGCAAATCATTCAGTCCTTTTGATACTTCAAGATCTCGTACTTTGTTGGTTGAAAAAGTAGCAAGAGTGCTGCATTTGTTTTTCCTAAATCCACAGGCTCAAAGAGCGCATCCTCTAATAAGTGGGTGGAATTTTCTACTCAAGCTCTGTTTTTCTTTTAAGAGCACACATGGGTGCGTTCCATGCCCTGCTGCCTTTCCAGATCCATGGGCAGCCTGTGGAAAGACACTACTTGACAGCTTTGCAGCATACTCATGTATTCATATGGTCGGGCTCGATGATCCGATGGGTCTTTTCCAACCTGGTGATTCTATGATTCTATGATTCAGGTGTACCTGGTCTGAACATCCTGCCTCATCTGTGCAGGAACCTGCCTTGGCAGGCTCAGCGTGGATGTGGCAGGTGAGTCTGCTCACGAGGTCACCAGATGTGTGGATGTTCTTGAGCATCTGGCAAACGCCCAGCTTCACTGTGGGATGAATCACCCATCTCAAAACTAGGTGCCTAAGTCTGTTTGTGGATCGATCCGTGATGACTGCTGCCTTGGAAGAGGCCCCAGTCTCCACCAGCGCATCTGAGAGTTACCGTAATGCAAATATTGAACTGTTTGGAAACATTCTTTCGAACCCAGATAGGTTTTGCAATAAAAAGCAGCAACGTGTGGCTTGGATTTCAGATTTGGATGTGTCACCCTGGCTGGAGAAAAACAAGTAACAGTGAGTAAACGAAGTAAAGGATGTGATTAATAGGCATTGGCTCCGATTTATTATTTCACCAGGAAGAGGTAATAAAGAAATAGTCATGCTGGGAAGGAGCCTTAAGCTGACTAAACCCCATTCATTGTGGTGAGCTCGATGATATGGACATTACATCACTGGGACTGATTCCGGTTTTAAAGCCAACGCTGTCTGCAAGCTGCAGCTGGTAAAATCCTCCAGAGCGGCTTTGTTGCCATCTGATTTGGGTTTGTACCCTGTCAGAGGCTGGGCTGATAAAGAGAGTAAATCAGGGTGAATTATCATACTGAATGCAACTGGTAACATGAATTATCTACTGAGAGCTGAGATGAAGAGTTATGGAAGGAAATGGCCAGCAGCCCGTCTCTGTGGAAGGGGAATTCACCTTGTACCAGCAGCAAGCCCAGAGGGTTGTGCAGCTTCTAGAAAGTGGGGCCAGGAGCAAAGAGGATAAAAAACCCTGATCCCACTCTCCCCTAAACCCAAACTTTGGTTTAAAATACCATATTCCAAAAGCACAGCTGATACCTTTAAACACTTTCACATGTGGAAGTTTGACCGGAGCCAGGGTTTGTATTTGCTCTTGGGCAATATACTGAAGCAATCCAAGACTAATGAAAGCTGAGGGTAACTCTAGCCCAGCCTGAGTGAGTGGGCTTTCTGTCATCTGTGAGGTCTTAAAATGGTTTTTATTGCTCTGCTGTGGGATCTGAGCTTTGTGGGCTTTAAAAGGTTCTTGGCAGGAGGTGGGCTGTGCTTAGCAGTACTTACCTTGGAGTTAGTGATGTGGTACTGGCATCTGTCAGTGTCCTTCCCTGCATCATCGACACATCGGATCACATGTTTGTCGCTGATGTCAGGATGTTTTTTCATATAACATTTGCAGGTTGATTTTAGCAAGCACACAAGCAATAAAGGAAAGGAGGTGTTGCCCTGAATGAGCACGTCATCTGGGGCAGTAAGAGTGCCACGTACAGTCTCCCACTTCTGAAGACCTGGAAAAAGTGAATGTGGACAGCTGAAGGGGACCGTAGCCCAGCTGTGCTCTAGCACATTGTTGGGTTTGGCTTCCCTACATCTTTTTTGTGAACCTGTGAGATTTATGGATAAGAATATGGATAAGTCGGGAGAAAAGGAGGCTGAGAGGAGACCTCATTGCTCTCTACAACTACCTGAGGGGAGGTTGTAGAGAGGAGGGTGCTGGGCTCTTCTCCCAGGTGGCAGGGGACAGGATGAGAGGGAATGGCCTCAAGCTCCGCCAGGGGACATTTAGGCTAGAGATTAGGAAATTTTTTTTCCCAGAAAGGGTCATTGGGCACTGGCAGAGGCTGCCCAGGGAGGTGGTTGATTCACCTTCCCTGGAGGTGTTTAAGGGACGGATGTACAAGGTGCTGAGCGATATGGTTTAGTGTTTGATAGGAATGGTTGGACTCAATGATCCGGTGGGTCTCCTTCAACCTGGTTGTTCTATGATTTTATGAAAGCCTCAGTTTTCTAGCCTCTCTGGGAATGGGCATCTGGAGGTGAAGGCTTCGGACCTGGAATCACCTTCTGAAAAGGTACCAATATATTTGGAGGCCTCACTTCAGCCGAGCTTCCTAAGGAGTTGTTACATTTTGGAAGTTCAATTATGTCCATATAACAACCGACAGGAGTAATGTTGAGTGCTTTTATGCTCCTGAGATATGGGAGGTAAAGAAAATACCATGTTGTCATTTCTAGAGCTCTGAATGACATGGTGGTGACTGTGATTTCTGAGGGTGCTGTAGCATCATCTACCACGGCCACCTCTCAGATGTCTTATAGGCATCTTCAGTGCTAGTTAGTGAGTGAATAAGGATGCTTGAACATGACATTTCAGCATCCATTCACCTCCTTATCACAAATCCTTTGGAGTGGTTGCGTTTGGGGGTTTTGATTACTACTCTTACATTTTTCCGTTCAGTTTATTATGTGGAAAACAAACACAATGACAGATTAAAAACAAAGAAAAGCTAAGTGGGGAGACGAAGCTAATTTCAGTATTGGTGCCGTCCTCCCTCAAAATACTGCTGGCTGCTTGCCCCGGCATTTATGGGATTGGACAAGGCGTTTGTGCTTAGAAATTGTTTTGGAGAAAAGAAACAGGGAAAATTCCCTGTTGTGACCAAAAGGAAGTCTTTGAAGTGAATACTTTGTCAAATTTTGGCCATAGAGTCCATTTCTTTTTTTTTTCAAGTCTGGAAGAATATGCTTGATTCCCAGAGAATGGTTCAGGCCTTACCGTGGGGAAAATGAGAGGAACATTTGGATTTCCGTGTGGGAGCCTGGTGCTGTAAGTAGAGTTTAGATGGATATTATAATGTGGGTGACTCATGGCTTTTTACCACTCCTGCATTCACCAGATTTTGGTGCTTATTAGGGTTTGGAAGTCAACAGTAAAGACTTGCCTAGACCATGGCTGTTTGCTAAACAAGCCAAGGAAATAGAATATTACAAGAAACCTCTACAATGCTTTGTAGAAGTCAAACTGGCAGCTGCTTACAAAGATCAATACTGCTTAATATCTTCAGTAATGACTTGGGTGGAGTTTGTAGGTGCTACCAAATTGGACAGGACAGGTGTTACAGCAGGGAGTAGGGACTTCAAGGAACCTCTGAGCTAGAGACAAGTTATAGAACCTTGTGGAGTTCAACAAAGGGAAGTGCAACGTTAGGTGCCTGAATAACCCTCTGCGACAGGATGGGGTATGGGACAAGCTGGCTAGAGAGCAGCTCTGCAGAAAAAGGATCAGTGCATCTCACAGGACAAGAAGTTGAACATGAGTCAGTGGTGTAAACTTGTGGCAATGGTGGCTAAGCGGATACTGGACTTTATTAGTAAGAATATTAGTAAGAGGTTTAGGCTAGAGATTAGGAGGAAGTTTTTCATGGAAAGGGTCATT
>WAAB01015567.1:1490-70496 GCA_013389865.1 Piaya cayana
TGGAGAAGAGGAGGCTGAGAGGAGACCTCATTGCTCTCTATAACTAAAGGAGGTTATAGAGAGGAGGGAGCTGGCCTCTTCTCCCAAGTGACAGGGGACAGGACAAGAGGGAATGGCCTCAAGCTCCGCCAAGGGAAATTTAGGCTAGACATTAGGAAAAATTTTTTCACAGAAAGGGTCATTGGGCACTGGCAGAGGCTGCCCAGGGAGGTGGTTGATTCCCCCTCCCTGGAGGTGTTTAAGGCACGGGTAGACAAGGTCCTGAGGGGCTTGTTTTAGTGTTTGATAGGAACGATTGGACTCAATGATCTGGTGTGTCTCTTCCAACCTGGTTGTTCTATGATTCTATATGTTTCTGCTGTTGATTTTCATAATGTAGTTGCACTGACTTGCCGAGTCTGTCTCCTGAAGTCTGTAATATCTCTTCAGTTTCTAAACTATAGCCTTTTCTCTCCCTGTGCTTTCTGAACACCTCACAGATACAGATTGGGAACTGCTGGCGTGGGCTGCTGGGTGATTTCCTTATGGCCTCTAGAGCCTTTCTCTTTCCTAACACTTGAAAGTGATTCTCAACTTTTATTTGGTCAGGCTTAGATATTATTCTTGCGTTTGGTTTAGAGAAAATATGAAGGTTGTTCTTCACCCTGGTGTTCTTCCACTGTGGTTTGTGGGGGGCATCATTGCCCACATGCATTTTCAGCCATTTTATGCCTCATTTCTATAGTAGTAGCTACTCTAGGGAGTAAAAGTGTGGAATGGACTGCATATTTAAAACATAAGATAATCCTGGACAAACAGGGAAAGCTGACAAAATACTTTTTCCAGTTCTCTTTGAATGTGAATTCCCACTCATACTGTTTTAACATGTGAACAGTCATTGGAGAAATTTGTCAAAAGAAAAAGTAAGATTTATATTCTTTCAAGGGACTTCTCACTACTCTAAGCCACTCTAAGTTCCTTGGATTTTTGACCACTCTAAGATTCGGTTCACTTACTATCTGGTGAATGTTGAGAATGTAACAGATTTGATTTTTCTGCGTTTCTAATCTAAAAAAAATACTTGTTCTTTACATGCAGTGCTACCCTATTGGCATTCTTGGTTGAGCTTCTTAAGAGTTCAGTAGCCATGCAAGAACAAATGCTTGGTGGAAAAGGCTTTCTAGTCATTGGATACCTCCTTGAAAAGGTATGGTTGGAGGTATTTTTTATCCTTATTCTTAGCATTTCTACTGTCATTGTGGTATTTTCAATCACTTCACTCAAAGGACTGTGGAATGAAATATATTTGTCATGTAAGGTATTTTTGATTTGTGTTACTTATAACTTGTTTACAGGAGTCTTTTCATCTTTCTTATCGTCTTACATGCCAATATTCAAATAATCCATTTTCTGGAGTTGGACCTGTTTGTCTAATTTATGCTTTTACATTTGCTTTGTTTGTGAATCACCTGAACATATTTTCGTTTGTTTTTCTCCGCTCCCTGTTCCCCAGGCTTTCATTTAGGAAAGTTCTTTTGTTCCCAGTTTGTACAAATGTTATCACAGATATGTCCTAATTTGGTATAAGTTTCTTTTTTTCAATGTGTTAATAAAAATGAATTGAATCCTCTGTGGCTCAATTCTGAAATTGTTGAAATAGTTACTCTATTTTATAAAGAATAAAAACTGAAAAATAATTTAATTTCCAAAAGAATCTGTTGCAAGGGATGTTCCCTTTAGTTGCTTGTTTTCAATGTTGTGAGCAGTCATCAAAAAACTGAAGTTCAATTCAGATGCTTGGCTGAGAAATGTCACTTGCCCTATGGCCCAAAGTCCTCATGAAACCTTGCTCCTATGATACAATAAACTGAAACCAAACTACTGTTGGATATACTAAGATAGTTATACTCTTACGATTGAATCTCATTACTCTAACATTCTTGAATTCTGTTACTGTATTTCTCATTAGCATGCAGCCAGAATAACAGTCATCTGAGAAGTTACGACTGCAGCTTTGTGTTCTCCAATGGTGTAATTAAATAACAATACCACCATTAAAAAATATCCTAAATTTTGAAGAATTATGATAAATGCTTTCATTCTGTTCTCTATGTTATTTTCAGCTACAGAAATGTATTCTTTAAGTAGAAAGACTTTACATTCACTGAAGTAATACCTAAAGGCAGATTATTTTCTATACTTGTGTTTCATGTACTAGGCAAGTGTGATTTAGAATGTTGAAAACCTAGACTGAGGTGGTTGTTTCTTTTTGCTGTAGTCGGCTGTTACCTTTGATTCTGTAAGTTATATACAGGCAGGCTACTGAGCCCTCATGGAGTCCTTTTCTCTTGAACAGAGCACTATGGTTCACACACATTTGTAGAATTGTAGAAAGGTTTGGGTTGGAAGAGACCTTAAAGATCATCCAGTTCCAAGCCTGCTGGCATAGGCAGGGACACCTCCCAGTTAGGTCAGGCTGCTCGAGGCCCCATCCAATCTGACCTTGAACACTTCTAAGGAGGGGACGTCCACAACTTCCCTGGACAACCTGATCCAGTGCCTCACCAGCCTCGTTGTGAAGAATTTCCTCCTTATGTCTAATCTAAAACTTCCCCTCTCCAATTCATAGGCATTGCCCCTCATCCTATCACTACATGCCTTTTCTAAAAGTCCCTCCCCAGCTTTCTTGTAGGCCCCTTCAGGTACTGGAAGGTCTAGTAAGATCTCCTGGGAGTCTTCTCTTCTCCAGTCTGAACAACCCCAACTGTCTCAGCCTGTCCTCACATGGGAGGTGCTCCAGTCCTTTAATCATCTTTGTAGGCCTTCTCTGGACCCATTCCAAGAGCTCCATATCCTTCTTATTTTGAGCATTCCAGAAGTGGACATGATAATCCAGGTGGAGTCTAATAAGAGTGGAGTAGAGTGGCAGAATCACCTCTCTCAATATGCTGTTGCCCATTGACCTAGGAGGGGTGAGGAGGGCAGTTGCCAGTGAAGTCTGAGGCAAAAAGTTGTTGAGCACTTCAGCCTTCTCCTCATCTGTTGATTAGACGTCACCATATTTGTTCATCAGTGGTGGTACTCTTTCTTTAACCTTCCTTTCCTGGTTGACAAACCTATAGAAGCCCTTCTTGTTAGTCTTTGCTCCCCTTGCCAAGTTCAGCTCCAGCGGTGCCTTCCTCATCCCATCCCTACTCAATCACACAGCATCCCTATACTCTTCCCCAGTTACCTGTCCCTGCTTGCACTGCCTGTGCAGTTCCCTCTTGGTCTTCAGTTTTACCAGCAGGTCTCTACCCAGCCACACTGGTCTCTTCCCATCACTGCTCAATTTCCTACATCTGGGGAAGGAGCGCTCTTGCACTTATGGAAAGCATCCTTAAATATTTTCCAGCTCTGTTCCACTCTCGGTTTTCTAGGGTGCAATCCTACTGACTAACTCCTTGAAGATCTGGAATTTTGCTTTTCTAAAATTTAGGGTCCTGACTATAAACTTCACCTGTCTCAAATCCCTAAGGACCTTGAACTCCACAAATGTGTGATCAAAGCAGCCCCAGCTGCCTCCAGTCTTGGCATCACTGATGAGCTTGCTTGTATTGGTGACCATCAGGTCCAGTATTTAATCCTCTCAGTTAGGGGTGTCTGTTACCTGAGTTAAAAAATTTAATACATCAATTTAGAATGTTGTACATGAAATAATAATTAAAAAGTTTGCATGCTATTCTAATTAACAACTGCTACAATCATTAAACTTAAGGTTATGTGAATATTTAAAGGATCTTTTTTGTTTTCCATCACAACATAATTCTTACAGCATATGCTGCTTTCTGGAGTTTTTTATGCTGTATTCTCCTAGCTGCAGTTTTTCAAATATATGTATTTCATCTTTTTGGTATATGCTTGTATTCAGTTGGCACACGTGACCGGGAAAAAAAATCTTTTTGTTTCCTAGCCAGGGGTAATTTTATTATTTGTAAATTATCTGTTGCTCATTTGTATGTAATCAAATACTTGAGAAAGCACTTTTTTCCCCACTTGAACTTCAAAATAGCATTTTTGTTGTTATTAGTTGCATACTATTTATTGTAAATTGTGATGTACAAGCCAAAGGAAACTCAGCATCCAGGCTGAACTTGTATTACCGACAAACAGACTTCACTTTTAAAAATAACAAATCTGCATGTTCCTAGACTATGTTTACAGCATTAAAGGTAATTTGAAAGTTTTTTAGGGATGCAAGGGGAAGGAGGTTTTGTGTTTTTTCCTATTAATTCCTTTTGTTAACTTAGTGTATAAAGGAGTTTGTCAAATGGCGCATGCCATGTTGCTGCATAGGAGCAGATCAACAATGATTTTACTTTCTTGAAATTTGAGGAAACTATGAAACCAAATCCTTAGATACATACTTAGGTATAGAAGAAAGGCAAATCTACCACTAGTGTGTGTCTCTAGACTGAGAAACCCAATTTCAGTAAAACACATATTTAACTGAATAGGGTTAAGGACTTCAGACAAAGTTCTGAAGCTGCTTTGCTGTAAAATGTGGATTAAACAAACAAACAAAAAAAAGGAAAAAAAAGTTACCCCAGTTAGCGACAAATATTTTTAACCTGATAAATGTGGCCATTAGAAGGACCGTAAGTATTATTAGAAAGTATAAGTTGCTGATATTTTTTTTGCTTTCCTTTCACATTCAATGACATAAACACACATGAGTTTACATATATTTAGTAAANCCAGTTAGTGACGAATTTTTTTTTTAAACACATATGAGTTTACATATATTTAGTAAAGATAAGCCTGGAGAAAATAACACTTCATATTTCTGCTGTAAGTATTTTAAGGAAGGATTTCTTTATCTTTGTTTTTTCTGATTATTTTCCCTCAGTCATCTAGAGTTCATATAACCAGAGCAGTTCTTGAGCAATTTTTGTCATTTGCGAAATATTTGGATGGATTGTCTCATGGAGCACCACTGCTGAAGCAATTATGTGATCACATCCTTTTTAATCCTGCTATCTGGATACATACGCCTGCAAAGGTAATTGTACACTTGAATGATGTTATAACTATCCTACCAGTATTCTTTTATACTATGGTATTTAGGTTTTCTTTTTTTTATTATTTTAAAATATGTTAATAACAAAAAATGTTCAGATCACAAAGTCTATACACTGCCTAACTATGTTCTCCAATGTCTTTTCAAACTTTCTAAAAGCAGTTATATTCTTGTGTTGGATTCTGGCTAATTCTGTGATGAAATGGCTTCTAGAAACACAGTCCCTTTATCAGTGTCTGTGTTACGTTGTTTTCTTAAAGATTAGGCATAGATGTCTGTATTTTTAGTTGTAAGTAAAAGCTAAGATATCGGGGTTTACACATTTGCATAAACTTGCATTTTATTTTGAAGTATGTATTTTGGTTTAATAAAAACTGTAAAAAGTTCTTGTTCATCTCTGGTGATAATGAAGTAGTCGTTTTCTGAGATAATCACAGTTATGATTGGAATGTGGACTAAAGTGAAAAGTGACTTGGTCCTAAAATCTGGTAATATATACTTCTAGTATAAAAAGCCAAAATATAAAACAAACCAGTACATTTATTGTGACATAGGTCATAGAATCATAGAAAATTTAGAATTGAAGGGAACTCTGGAGGTCATTCAGGTGTAAGCCCTAAGCGAAATGGTTTGTAATTAGCTTTTAGTTTTTTATATCAAATCCAAAGTAAATACACTAAATCCTGAAAGTTAAGCTTATTAATATGTAAGTTACATTTACATGGTTAACTATTCTATTCTTCAGGTGCAACTGTCTTTGTATACCTACTTGTCAGCTGAATTCATTGGAACTGCTACCATCTATAATACTATACGCAGAGTAGGAACAGTACTGCAGTTAATGCACACATTGAAATATTACTACTGGGTGGTTAATCCTGCTGATAGCAGTGGCATTACTCCTAAAGGACTAGGTAAGTACAATGCGTGAGAAAGAAAATATAAGCATTTATTTTATAGGAAGATTCATTATGTAAATGTGTGAAAGCTTCCTGGATCTGTAGACAAAGGAGGTAGGTAAACATCAATTATCAGTAGCTGTGGTCAATGGTAGAAGGATTATACGCGTACTTTTGGTGTATCATACATCTCTGATGATAATTCCTTATTTTTGTACGTATTCCTAGAAGATTCCAACTCTGGCCTTCATTCATAGCATATAAGTATGTAGGCCTAATAATGATTTTTCTTTTTCTGTAACAGAGAGGGAATGGTAAGTGTATTTCATATGCCAAAGAAGCTTTGTAGTGTTTGGATTATTGGTAATGTTAAGTGACCTGAAAAACAGAGTGGAAACTTCTACTTCTCACTGCTAAGGGGTCTGAAGCTGTATTCCCACTTTAATAATGAGGTTTTAAACTCAGCTCTTGTAAAACCGAGATTAATTTAACTTTGCTTGTAGTCATGCACTTAGGAAGCTGTGAATGACAGCGTTAAGGAAATACAATAATATATATAGGGTAAACATTGCATGTAACAGATGTATATTAACCAGAGCATCAAATCATTCTAATCCTGTACTCTGCAGCTGCAGTGTCATTACGTGTAGCTGACTACTTGTGTAAAGCAGGGAAGATTTGGCCAAAAGTCTCTTAAAAATTAATTTATATGAAAGAACTTGTTAATTATCTTTTATTCTACAACTATTACTGTCATGGTGTGGAATTGAATAATTGGGAGATGTTTTAGTGCTGTTGTATATCCATATATTTAAGAATATGACATATATAGCTATAACTTATTGGATAATTCTTCAATTGTGTGCTGTATGCGTAGGGTTTTTCTTCAATTTTTTTTAAATAAATAAAAATGGAAGGAACAATTCCTAACCTAGATTAGGTATTCTAATACACAGTGAATTTGTAACTTTCTGAGGCTCACAGAAAGAGTTGTTCTTGGAGCTAGGGCTGCATTAATAGTTCTCTCATGGTATGTTATTAGGCAAATTATATTCTTCTTAAAATTATTAATATTTGCTTTAAAAATACATAACAAAAGCATAGTGTGTTTCTGTTTTCTGTTCATGTTAATGAAAATGTTAGAGTATCAGATTCTGAAAATTAACTGTGTTGGTTACTTGATTACTTTGAAATTTTTGGTAGTGGCTACATATGTTTTCCACTTACACTGATTCTGGATTCCCTCTGCCAAAATGAAATTAAGTTCATTTTTGGAGTCTACAAAGTCCATTTGAGCTAAATGTCTGCTGAGTATAGGCCATGGGATGCAGGAGTCAGTTGCCTAAATATGGATTTCTACCATCATTTTAGTCTCTGTCGCGCATCCCACTTGCCTTTCAGAAGGATGCAGGTGTCGCATGCATACTATGTTGAATCTGCTTGTTCTGTACAGATATTTTGGATACCTTATGGCATGTCAAATCACACTGATAAGTACGTTTGGGAAGCTGTGGCCTATCCCTAGTTGGCAGAGCTCTGATAACTATTAAGTTTGAAAGGTTGTTGCTTTGTAGGCTATATTGACTATAAGATTAGTGGAAGATGAGGAGCTGGTCTGATATGTGGGCAACTACTCTATAAATGTCTGAAGTTAGGCTGAGCTGAATCTCACCCTGGCTCTGACTTTATCCAGCATCATGCTTTCAGAGCCCTACTATGTTGAGGGTTTCACTGTCGTGCTGCGTAGGTTAAGTTTTACAACCAGAAAAGCTAAACATACCTGAGCTCAGTGAGAAATTAGGATGTTAAAAACTCAGCTGATCAGCTTATGACATGTACATTGTATGACCAGCTGTTGGGAGGTAAAATTTCCAAGTGTCAACCACATTTACATGTAGATGGAGACCTGGAAAACTGCTCAACTAGTTTGAGATTGTATCTTTGATAATATTGTCTGCTTGTTATCGCTGTAATTGTTTTGGGGTTTGTGGGGCTTTTTGGTTTTGTTGCATTTTTTTAATTCAAAGTATCCCTGTACCTCTGTGTCATGATGCTAACCTAACAAGACTTTGAAAATATATTGCGTATTACAGACTTCCCTCTGGCTAAGCTTGCTCTTTTGTGGAAACAGTGTGACACCTTTGTTTCTGTAGGAGGTGTGACTTATTTCTCTCTTGCTCAGATCTGCCTCTGTGTGTAGTTTGCTGTATTTTTTGAGAATTTGTCTGTGTAATGCCAGCTAAATAGCTAGAAAAAAATATATATAATGTGTTCATCAAAATCTGAACAGGAGGTGTAGGGTACACAAGGACACAAAATTAGGAATGAGAAATGCATCAGTTAAGTCTAAAATAGCAGACATGGCTTTTTTAACTTCCTTATCTTTTCTTTAGTTCTTACCTATTTTAAGGATATAGTACAATCTCTTCTCTTTTGTGTCAATTCCAGAAAATATTTGTTTTTTCTCAGAGAGGCAACCAGGTAGATCCCTGAAAAGTAATCAGTGCAAATTATTGGTTTTTTGGTGTAGCAGTATCATGACAAAAATTACAATTACTAAGGCCTTCATACAGTACTTGAGAAGGCATTTGATAAATGATGAGGCCTTGCATACTTTAAAAATACATATTATTTTTATATATCTGAATTGTCTCTATTTTTTTCTTTAGTAGGTTTCAAGATAAGTTACTTATTTAAAAGTCAATCTCAATTTTCTTTCTTGTTCCTTAATTCTCCTGCTTCCTCCCTGTTGATTAGACTGCAGAAAGTTCTCTGTAATTGATACAACTATAAGAAAATATTATGTAATACTATTTTTCCTGTTTGTAAAAATGGCTTTCCTTGTGTTGAGTTGAAGGAAATTCTCTTCACATGGATGCTGATTACTGACATGGCAAAGGATGTGCAAGTCCAGTCTAGCTATGGAATTTTCTCCATGAAAATCAGCACTAGGACTGGTTTTGTTGTTATTCCATATTCTGCTTCTGACTAATACAGCTGTACAAACTGCAGTGATTTGCAAGAAAATGATTATGCAAATATAATAATTGCTGAGGTGATGAGTTGCTAAATTTAATTTCATATTAACTTAATTTTATATGCGTTTTTGTCAAATTCACATTAATTACTTCCAACTGGTAAAATGCCTGAAAACTTTTCAAAATGTTTAATCACCTGGATATTACATTGCTTTTCTTCACCAGATACTTTTTCTTTTAACATTAAGTGTAGTCTGCCAATATGGTAAGCAGGTCTGGCTAATCAAGGTGTATAGACTTAGAATACTAGAATTAGCTGTAGTTAATAAGCTTAATGCTTTTTTTCTTTCTACCTCTGTTTTCAACAATTCATAATTTCACCAATTCTAATTTTTAAAAATTGTTAACTGTTCCAAGATGTTGCTTTTGTGTTGATTTTTATTAACCTGCATGCAGCCGCTACTGCCTAATATAGCTAGCAACTTTATAATTTGTTAAAATGGTAAAAGAAGTTTGTAAAATTAAGAAACTTATACTGTAAAAATACAACTATGTGAATGATCGAATTACTACATTTTAAGTAGCGTTTGGTATTTCCAAATGAAATAACAGGGCTTATTGTCAATGAGCAGTAATTTTACGCTAAAATACAGAAAAATGTAATAATATGAGAAAATGGCGTATAATATTCCCTTGTTGGAAGCAGCTGAAACTCTAAGCTGATGTGACATCAGACTTTTTAGATTTAAGGGGACTATAATGGAAATCTTGCCAACAGCTGAAATTTGACTGTATGTATTATAGTGCCTTCAAATAATTTGCTGTCATATTAGGAAGTAAGCTTATTCATGCAGACATTTGAGTAGTGTGATGCTTTCTTGTCTTCTAGGCATATAATTTTTTATGCAGAGACACTGAAACACTTTTTAATATTAGTAGTTTTATTTACTATTACTTGCAGACAGTTACTCTATTTCAAGATTTTATTACTATCCCCTCTTTCAGTAAAGCACAAAGTGATTTATTTTTCTGTACTGACAGATTAGTATGCATTGTTTAAAGCCAAAATGACTCAATATTGAAGCTTACCATTTGGCTAATGTGGTTTTCTGAAAAAGAAAATAATTCCTCCTCGCTTCTCCTGGTAGTCAGCTCATAAAATGGGAGGTATGAATGTTTTGAATTATTAAAAAGGCTCAAATATGCGTTTTGGATTTAGGTTTGTATCTTCTCTTTCATGATTGCTTTCCTGTTTCAAGTGAGTATTTCTGCTTTGATTTAGTATACTAAATTAGTAATTTTTTGTTTCCTTCTGAAACACTTTCAAAATTTATACTTATCAGTTTACTCTACAGTTATTCTTACTCAATTTTACCTTTTAGATATATATCTTAAGTGGATCTATAATAATAGCCGAGACTTTTTTTTGTTTAAAATTATGAGTTTTACTTTCTTTTTTTTGTTGTTGTTGTGTTTGTGGTTTCTAAAAATTAAACCACCACCTATAAATATGTGACAGGACAAAAGTGACTTATGTTTTGTTAAGACCGTATTAAAAGTAAACTTGTGAAATAATTCGTCAGGAAAAGCAGAAAAAGTCAAACCAATTTGCACAAGGAAAATAATCCCTAGAATTCATTTTATTTGCCATTTTACTCTTAAACTGTGATTGTAACTGTTGTCTTCATTTACTATACACGTGCCTTTAACATTTTATTAAATCACACAGAATAACATATGATAACGGGAGAAGGACATAGGCTTGCCCAGCAGTTGCAGCATCCAAAAACACAGTGAAGCAGGCAATTTTGTAAAAACTATTTAAAATTATACTACTTCATTCCCTAAGTATTTCCTTTTTTTGGTTTTCTAAATGAATACGAGGATATATGGGAAGAGATTTAACTCTGTCTTGCTAACAGTAGATGGTACATTTCAGTTATAGTACTTCAAGGTGCTAGAGCTGTCGTAGCTTTATGTTACCAGTCTTAGTTCTTCTTTAATATTTTGTCTTTTTAAAAGATATACTAGACGGATAGAAAACCCAAACTCTGAGTGTCTTTCAGAAGGAACAAAACACATGTATTTCTAATATCAAAGCAACAGAAAAATTTTAACCCACTATTTGTTTTCACCTTTGGATGTCTGCTAGCTGTTTAATTTCTTTATTAACATTTCCTTGAAAAATCTTAATTTGAATTACTTAAGAACTGTATTATAGTCTCTGAAAATACTGATGGACCAACAGTGGTGCAGTAATGAGAACGCATAAAATGAAGACAATAACAGAAAAAATGAACTAAATATCATATTTTTTTTCCTAAGATAAAAGAACTTAGTAGTCTCAGTGTTAACAACTCTCAAAAATGTTTTGTGCTAAACAGTAATTTTGGACTTTATTGCAGAGAATCACTATTAAATACTTGTAACTTCATTTTTGCATGAGAGAAATGTGCTTTTATTTCCTGGCTACTAAGTAATGTAGTTCATTCTTGAACTCTTTGGTGAACAAAACTGGCAAACTGGTAACCACAGACAAGGGGAAGGCTGAGGTATTCAACACTTTCTTGCTTCAGTCTTCATTAGCAATCTCTTCCCACACCTATTGAGTGGATGGACTGCAAGATGGAGACTGGGTAAGCAAAGTCCCTCCCACTATAAAAGAATATCAGGTTTGTCACCACCTGAGGAGCCTGAACACATGTAAGTCTATGGGACCTAATAAGATGCTTCCCAGAGTCCTGAGGGAATTGGCTGATGTAGTTACCAAGCCACTCTCCATGATCTTTGAAAAGTCATGACAGTCAGGCAAAGTCCCTAATGACTATAAAAGGAGAAACATCACACCTACTTTTAAAAAGAGTTGAAAGGAGAGCCCTGGAAACTACCAATCTGTCGGTCTCAACTTTTTCCCTGGGAGTATCATGCAGCCGATCTCCTAGAAGCTGTGCTAAGGCACNTTCAACACTTTCTTGCTTCAGTCTTCATTAGCAATCTCTTCCCACACCTATTGAGTGGATGGACTGCAAGATGGAGACTGGGTAAGCAAAGTCCCTCCCACTATAAAAGAATATCAGGTTTGTCACCACCTGAGGAGCCTGAACACATGTAAGTCTATGGGACCTAATAAGATGCTTCCCAGAGTCCTGAGGGAATTGGCTGATGTAGTTACCAAGCCACTCTCCATGATCTTTGAAAAGTCATGACAGTCAGGCAAAGTCCCTAATGACTATAAAAGGAGAAACATCACACCTACTTTTAAAAAGAGTTGAAAGGAGAGCCCTGGAAACTACCAATCTGTCGGTCTCAACTTTTTCCCTGGGAGTATCATGCAGCCGATCTCCTAGAAGCTGTGCTAAGGCACATGGAGGACAGGGAGGTGATTAGAGACAGCCAGCATGGCTTCACCACGGGCGAGTCCTGCCTGACCATCCTGGTGAGTTTTTATGGAGATCTGTGAAGAAGTTTCCGTCGGTGGATAGGGAAGAGCTACAGATTTCATCTCTATGGACTTCTGTAAAGCCTTTAACAGGTCATCCACAACGTCTTTCTCTCTAAATTAGAGAGATATGGACTTGATGTGTGAACTGTTTTGTGGGCGAATAACTGGTTGGATGTTCACTTCCAGAGCATATTGGTTAACGACTTGGTGTTCAGATGGAGATCAGTGACAAGTCGTGTCCCTCAAGGGTCGATACTGAGACTAGCATTGCTTAATATCTTGATCAATGACATAGACAGTGGTATTGAGTGCAGCTTCAGCAAGTCTGAAGATGACACCAACATCAGGGAGTTTGGTCTAGATGACATACAGGTCCCTTCCAACATTAACAATTCTATGTTTCTGTGATTTCTTATTCTCTAGTAGTGTTTCCCAGACCCTTCTGTCAACAGATACTTAAGAACAGTGTCTAGCCTGCAAGAGAATGTGTGGTTATTGTCCAAGATAACTCATGTTAAATACAGTTTTCAGACTATTTTTAGTGTCCAGAGTTTTTGAGCATGAGCTAGAAAAGTAGGAATTATGAAAATTAATGTAAAAGCAAAGTAACTATAGTTTTTCTTTTGGGGGATAGAAAGTTTCATGGAGTTGTTTCAGGGGCTGTGTTAGGCTTGAACTCAATTCTCATTAGCTTTGCAGCAGTAACATAAAAAGTAGGTCCTTCTGTGATCCACATAACACATGATGTTATTTATGCATGTGTGGAGATCAGATTCTGCTATCTGTGTCATGTTTTATTAATTTAAGGAGCAGAAAAACTGTGGTTTTAACACCAAAAAAAGCCAAACAGAAGAAAGTTGAGTTTGATTGCTTGTCGAACTGATGACACAATGTTTTATTTGAAAGACAGGATTAGAAATTGCTATTTTTGTTATTCAAATTTCCCAATCAGTTTTTTTACACCCATACTGATTGTACTTTACTCTGTGAATACGTTTACTTTTTCCTCTCTTAATTAACTCTGGTTTACGCCCTTGTAATTGCTCTGTGCTGCAAGGATGAATTGGATATTTTTTTTTCATTTATTATTGTCTGGATAAAACTGGCTAACTCTCATTAGGAGTGTATATTAAAAAAATCTAATGCAAATTATGTGCTAGCTGCAATAAATACATGCATAAAGAATCCAAAAGCAGGAAATGATTTAATGACTCATCCTGGTGTGGTATGAGGGAAGCATCCTTTCTCTTTGCAAACTAACAAGTATGTTGCTATTTTATTAGGGACTTACGGTTGCTGTACCAGATCTTAAAAGGATTGTCTTTGTTGTTGATTTGGTTTAGGTTTGTTTTCAGTCTTTAGCAGTGCTGTTTATCAGTTTCTGAGTGATGGGTGCACTGAGTTGTCTGTATCCAGCAATGATCGCAAAGATTAATAGTAAAGAAAATACTTTTCAGTGACTGAGTTGAAAAACAAGATCTACTTGTCTCTTATTACCTCAGTGTGTGTGTATACTATATATTTTTAAGTATAGCATAAATATACCATTGCTTTGTCAATAATGATCTTTTTAAATAAATCTTAAACTAGCAATGAAGCAAAAAAAATGTGATGATCAAACTACTATAGTGGCAAATGCTTTTTATGTAGCTTTACAACTTACTTTGAACAGATACCCAGTTAATTTGAAGTAGCTTCTTTTTAAGCCTTCCTTAAAGTTCCTGTTTCTGAAACTGTTTGCAGAACTCCCCATCACCTTCGTGTTCTGTTTTCTGTTTCCATTATTGTAATCTTCTGGAAAAGGCAAAATGCCTCAGGTTTTAGGCCTGGTTTTCAAATATTTGCTATTGAATCCAAATAAGTTGTAAGAGGGAAGAGGGTGTGTGAAGAAGCAGATTTCTGTGATGCAGTTAAGAGTTGAATCTGTACTTGAATTAGGGAAAAAAAATCTGTTGGCTAGCAGCACACCGTTGATATAAAAACACGTGCTATATTTAATGTAGTTTCAGCTAGTAGCAAAAAATGCAACTTACTTCTGTTTTTACAATGAGAAATAAATGCTTCATTGTGCCATTAGTGCATATAGATATAAAACTGTTCCTGTATCTCTAAAGCCTACGTGGTAAGTTTGTTACAATATCCTTGTTTTTACACATAATGGTGGGGAGAGGTTGAGATGTATTTCCTTCTTTCTGAAAAGTACCAAATTCTCTTCTCTCCACTCCTGAAGAAGGAAGGAAACTTGAGAGGATTAGCCACTATTTTTGTTCCTGGTTGTCAAAGAAATGTAACTTACTTTCAGGTTTGCCCTTTTTGCAAGCTTGAATTTCTTTGTACACAGAAGTGGCTTCACTTTGAAGAGTGGCACCAGAATCTATAGAAGAAATCTTCATAAAAAAGTTGCATTTATCTGGATTGGAAATAATACTGAGAGATTGAGTATTATTAAGCTTTGATATATGTTGATCAGCATAAGATGAAATTGTTGACAAAAAAGTAAAATAGGCAGAATTTAAGACTATGACACACATTGTTTGAAAATTTGAACTTAACAAAAGACTTTTCAATTCAACTTAAAGCATTTATGAAAGAAGAGAGTGGAAATACAGTAGAGCAAGTTTCAGGTGAATATAGTTGTTCAAGTTTTGTTTCATGTCCAGTTTTTTGACACTACTTTTTTTCTGATATACTTCCTTAAGCACAATTGTTTAAAGTATTGTGGATTACAGATTTTGGGGTTTTTTTCTGGTTTAGATTTAATATTTTCTCCATATGGTAATTTAATTTCTGCTGCAGATAATGATCACCACTAATATTTCATTAAGCCTTTCTCAGCTGGATTTCATTCATGTGGTATTTAACATACTGAGTTAGTTATTCCAACTTCTTATCACTTATTTTTGGTGAGATTCAAGTTTTTATCCAGACCCTTTTAAGTTTACAAATCCACAGTGTAGCTTGTACTAACCGTTTCGGCTCCTGTTTTTTTCGGTGGAACTTGACTCTATTTACTCAATAGAACTAATAATTTTTATCCTGAATTGAACACTGAGATTGGGTTGGTTGAGTAGATCTGGTCAATAAAGAGACTAGCTGTTTATAAGTGGGATTTGAAACTCCTGGCTCATATGATGACACTTACAGAACATACACCTTAATTTAGTTGTGTGAATCTAGACCTACTTACTACCTTTCATCTTCCTATGTCTTTGTTTAAAAAAAAAGAAGATATATATGTATGGATTTCTTTTCTTCAAATTGAATCATCACATATGTATATTGGTGGTGTAAAATGGGAATCTGAAAGGTCAGAATTGATATCATTTGCAAAGATGAACTTTTATATAATTACGAGAATACAAAATCTGTTGTGGGAACTGTGATTTCCTTAAGAAGCTGCAATCATTAAAGGAATTAGCTTATATTTAACAGTGGTATACTTTCTTCTTCCAGATGGTCCTCGGCCCTCACAGAAAGAAATCATATCATTAAGGGCATTTATGCTTCTGTTTTTGAAACAACTTATATTGAAGGTAAAACAGTTTGTTCATGATGGAAAACATTGAGATCTGTTATATACGTGTAATAGGATCTTTCATAGTAGTAAATGCATAATACCTGGCAGGATCTGTATGTGTTAATTTTAGTCTGGTTAATTTTAGTGTTGATCAACGTGAAGGTAGTAAATCCATGCAACCATGCCATAAATATTTTATTAATGTAATGTACTTACAGAAATAGTATCTGGCACTAGAAGACCTTCTAGGTATTTGGACTTTCTTTTATATGATAGTAGATAGTTGCTTGATTGATCAAATGAAAAAGATAATGGCAGTTGTTTAGTTAGTTATTGCTTTACCCTTTTTTTGTTCTAGCACTGACTGAAATGGTTTAGGATTCTTGCTCTCTGTTACAGCTGAACACTAGTCTTTGAGGTGTAATCTGCCATTTGAGACTAGTCTGAAAACAAGGATTTTCTGGCCTGGCTTATTCCTCCTGTTTGTTTGGGGTTTTTTCCCATTGTGTGTCAGGGATTGGAGGAGTGGCAGTAGTAGTTCATAGGACTGGAAGGCCCACACTTTGAAGGTCCTCTCTAGCAGGAACAGAGGGCTGACTCCATGCTGTTTTGAATTGCCTGTGTGATAAGGAAAAACAATGGAGTGAAAGAAATAATTTAATATTTTGAGATTAAACAGAAAAAAATACAGGATCACTTGACTTGGTCCAAGTTTTTCTTAACCCAACAGTGTATGTATCTTCTCTGAATAATGCTCCTCCTTTTATTTTTAGGATCGAGGAGTGAAAGAAGATGAACTGCAGAGCATATTAAATTACTTGCTAACAATGCATGAGGTACATTTCTGTAATTACCTAGCTTTTACTGTAACCAATTGTACCAGCTCTATGGGATGCCTGCTGTTGAGGTTAGTTCTTTAATAACATTGATGCTTGTCATACAGGATGAAAATATTCATGATGTGCTGCAGTTGCTAGTGGCACTAATGTCCGAACATCCAGCATCCATGATACCTGCCTTTGATCAGAGAAATGGGATACGGTAAGAAAGTGAAGTGAGAAAATATCTTAAATGTAGTTGCAGTACCATCACCCTCCTAATTGCTGCTTTTTCACATGAAAATCACATTTGCTGATCTTTCAAACTGCAATTTTATTAGCTTAGGCTAATTTATTTGTGATTTTTATAGTTATGATGAAAAAAAATTCAACTTAAGGTTATCATTATGATATCTAGAGGTAAATGTAGAGTTGTACTTGCTTCTCAGTCCCAAGCAGAACATATAATCTGGACAGAAGAAGAGGAAAACTAGAGAAATCATGCCCTAACCTCTTAAATTCTCTCTGAAAAGATCAAAAAAGCTATCTGTGGAATTCATATGTTTATCTATTTAACAGTAAAGTCAGTAACAGTAAAATTAGTAACTGATTGTTCCCTGAGAAGCAATATTTTTTTTTCCTAATGACTATTTTAGTAATACAGTTTTTTTTCCAAGATTAATAATTCTCATGTTAATAATTTAATATTTACTACAGAACTGTATTTGTACTGTTCTGAAAATACTTTGGAAAATGTAAGGGTCTTGTAAAACAGGGGAAAAAAATACATCTGCTATGAGGACGCAGCTTCGTAGATGTCCATGGGATTTTGTGTACCATATTGCCATATTTTACTTTTGACAAATGAGGTTTTAGTATAAACATCTTGTGATTAAAAACAGGTACCCTATCCTGTGTAGAAAGGATGATAAGCAGGGGTTTTCAGAATGAAGAGATTTTCAGTAGTGTTCTCCAGGAAACTTTAGGATGTGACTTTATGTGCTCCAATCTGCTTTTCTTGTCTTCAACTACAACAGCTCAGGCTTTCTTTTATTTGATTGTTCCAAGGTAGAAGTATGAGAGAAGTTTTTCTCTTTCTGTTATAAAACATTGAACTGAACCAAAAGACACCATGACTGTAGCCTGAAGAATTCATAATTAAACTCTCATGCTGTGCTTTGTGTTTTCACTATATTCTTCCACTTTTCATAGATGGCTATTTTTACACTTTTTTAAATTAAGAAATATCGCTGTTCAGTGACATGCAATCTATATATGTGATGTTTAGTAATAAAGTGAAAAAAAACATGTTTAATTTATTTTTCTTTTTTAGAGTAATTTATAAATTATTGGCTTCCAAAAGCGAGAGTATATGGGTGCAAGCTTTGAAGGTCCTTGGATATTTTCTTAAACACTTGGGTCATAAGTAAGTGTAGTTTTAAAATTGTTATGGTGGTGTATTTAAGTTCACAATTCTTGTATTTTTGTCATGTCAGTATACATTACTGTATACTCATTGACAGTCTAGAATTATTTGAAATTGGTGGTCTTTCTGATTAATAATTTGCATGGTCTTTATGCATTGGGATAAAATTAATTTCCCAGTTAATTTGTTACTGCTATGACATTTGAAAAGACACAGTGATTGCCGAATATATGCTGTGCTGAAATTCAGCTCTGAAAACACTTGAAAAACATTTTATAAATACACATTCATCTAAAGGTAATAGGAAACATATGAGTATCATAAAAAATCTGTTGCTGGAATTTTAAGTGTCATTGGAATTAAAAGTTCTGGGGAAGTACTTTTAAAATAGCTTTGAAATGATGGGAAAATTAAGTAAAAGGAATGTGTTATTCACATGGGAATGTTTAAGAAGGACAGGCAAGCAGACTAAGTAAATGATCATAGGAAAAAGCGGTAAGGACATATTTCTGCCAGAAATATTTACATATAAAATGTGGCAGCAAGAAATATTCTCCTTTAAAACAACTGATGTTATGAAATGGACGTACTTAATCTCATCTTCCATATGTTGGTGTTAAGAAATAATTAAACAGCATGCGGTGCTGTGTAGCCTGCTGCTGCTCACATTTCCCATTCTATGTGTGGTGCTTAACTGTCTGTCACAGTTAACCCACAACAATATTCCAGTGGGAGATTGACCAGTGTAAAAATTAGCCATGTGCTAATCATTACTGTGGGAGATTTCATCAAATAAAACCTCCTTAGAAGGGAAAGGAGCTAGGAGCACAGCCAGAGTGTGGTATTGCTAGACATGCTTTTCTCAGTAAAATCAATAAAGTATGGCTGTATAATTGAGAGATAGTTAGCTGAGAATATGCTCCCAAATGGGATTTTTCTTTTGAGATCCAGCAAGCCAAATAGCATTCTGGTAATTAATAAAGCAAATTGATAGTCCACTCAAGAATCTCCAAGGGCTTTTCAAGCGTTACTTACAAAAAATCATTCACATTTATAGGAGTTGGATTAAGTGAGATACCAGATGAAGGTCTGACATGCACAGCAGCCTAGTTGTGTCCAAATAAGTACATTTGTTTAACATATTTATCACTTTTCCAGTAAATTAAATAGCAAACTCTGTCAGCTGAATTCCATTTCCTAGTCCTTAGCATCAACTTGTAATTTTTGAGGTATCAGTGTAGTTTCTGGTTTTGAGTAAAAATAAGTACTTAGCATGCAAGTAGATAACTTCATTTTTCATGTAGCTGAAGTAATTTAAATCCACTTGAATATTCTGTGTAACTTTCAAAGATTTTTTTTAAATTTTCAGACCTCTGAAAATCTATAGATGTTCACATTCTATACAGAGCTCAGCAAGTAAAGATACCCTCCCCCCATTTTCATATCTTATGGCTAGCACTAGTGAGGTGTGCCTATTTGTGCACATACATTTCTGTGCATAAGCATGATTTTATAAAATTGTAGTCAAATACAGGAAATTCTATGTGTTTATATAAAATATAAAATGCATAAACTTATAAAGCACATAAATTTCAGTTTCACAGTATGGGAATCGGGCAATGGATTTTAATGCATGAACGCTGATTTGCATAAAGAGATGTTATAATGTGGTTTATGAAATCTGAACCAATACAAAATTAATAACAAATGTGTAGGTAAAAACCCAGTTACCATTACTGTAGTTCATATATATTCATCGCAGTTTTAGCTGCAGAGGGGAGTTCTTGGGTGAACTGACCAGTAATATGTTAGATGAGAGCCTTTGTTGTCTGTGATGACAGACTACTTCGTCTAACCTTAACAGCTGGCAAAATCCTGTTTGTTTCCTTTTTGCCATCCTTGATTCTTTTAATACCTCCACTGAAATTGTATTCAGTTATTTACTTTGGGGTTTTATCTGCATATTTAAATGAATTTTCACTTCCGTGTGCTGCATCATAGTTCACAAGGTTGAATATTTGCAGTATTTCTGATAAGTAACTGCTGAACTTTCACTCTGTTGTAAGTTGTTGTTACTGTCTTGTAGTTATTTGAAAGTTATAATATAATGCATTAATTTCAAAAGATCTAGAATAAATCAGTGTCATTTAAACCTGTGTTATTATCAGCACTAATCATGCAAAAGGACTTTCTTAGCTTTTGAATGCATACAATTTTACTGTAACTTCTCATAGTATATTTTTCTGCTGTTTCAATATAGATTATTCATTATTATTTATAATTATTCATATTCATGACAGTAGGAGATAAATTTAATGATGCCATTTACTCTTTATCATATACAATTTTAAAAGAATAATGTGTTGGTACAGATGGAATTCAGTGATGTGAGCTGCTTCCTTCTCTACTTTTTAAGAGCTGAGTAGTTTTTTATCCAGCTATAGAATTCTCACTTCAATCACTTGGAATTTAATAGCATTTCAGGATTTTATTTCCTTTGCACTGTAACATATGTTATTCCAGGATTTAATTATTTTGGCTGCATTTAAAGAGAATGGTAGTACTGATAAACCTGCATATGTTAGTGTTTATGTTGGAAGATCTGAGGTTGGATTGTACCAAGTCCTTAAGAGAGCAGGAAAATGTATGTTCTGCAGTGATCACATTTTAGCCAGCCTGTGAACATCTTGAATTCTCTCAGCTTGAGTAAGATAGAAAGGGATGCCTTTTTATTTTTCCACTGTGAAAATCATGGAGGGTGGTAATGAAATGTCATTAATTTTATTCAAAAGCCCACTGCAAATGCAGCATTGCTTTCTGAGAACCTTTGTGTATTACTTCAATTGTATTTATAGTGGGAAAGATCTTAGATAACATTTAATTTGTAATATTTACAAAATAGCAACTTTTTAATACAACATCAAAATATTTGGCTTTTTGGGGTTTTTGCATTTTCTTAAAACGTTCAACATGCTTGCAATTTTCCTTACAGTTTTAATTTCTCTTCCAGGAGAAAAGTTGAAATCATGCATACTCACAGTCTTTTCACTCTTCTTGGAGAAAGGTTGATGCTGCATACAAATACAGTGACCGTTACAACATATAACACACTTTATGAGGTACAGATAATTATACACAGAGGTTTTCATCTCTGTTGTATGAATTATGACTTAATTATATTGTGGCTCTGTGCTTTACAATATCACACTTCTCATCACTTTTGAGAAAATATTAGATCAAAATTTTAAGAAAGAATTGCTTGGTTCAAAACGTATTTTGCCATGTTTTGCTCATTTTTCTTAACAATGACATAATTTTTAGTCTCTATCACACTTTCTTGCTCCTTGCATAGAGGAATTGGTCATTTCTATTCTTCAAGAATAAAAATGTTTTACCAAAATGTTTCATGTGACCATGGTAAAGGTTCTTCTTAACGCACTTGAAAATGAACAAAGAAATGCTGTAGCATTTAAATAGAAATGGTAAAAGAAAATATTTTGTTTTCTAGATTTTGACAGAACAAGTGTGCACTCAAGTTGTTCATAAACCGCATCCAGAACCAGACTCTACAGTGAAAATTCAGAATCCAAGTAAGGACAATATATTATGTTTATATGATAAATGCATTGCCTAGAGGTTTTAAGTTTTTTGTTTGTTTGTTTCTTTTTAAATCATTCAAGAAATGAGAAGAATTCATTATTGTATCTCAAATATGTATGGGTTTCAGTTGCTACTTAGATTAGTTGCTCTTGGCAACTTTTTTTTTAATGCTGTTAAAATGTGTTGCGTAACTAATTTATTCTTTCAAAGTGATTCTTAAGGTGGTGGCAACGCTGTTAAAAAACTCCACACCAAGTGCAGAACTGATGGAAGTTCGACGTTTGTTCTTATCTGATATGATAAAACTCTTTAGTAATAGCCGTGAAAACAGAAGGTATGTCACTGCAAATAGTATTTTCTCATCCTTGACTGTGGGCAGTAGCAATCCGTTATAGTCTGTGTAGAGTTTTATACTGTGTACTAAGTGGAGTTTATAAAACATGAATTGATTACATCTGCAGTAACTTATGCAAGTTCAGCAACTAATATTGGATTATTCTGTTTAGAATATACTTTACATTTGTATTCATCCTGAAGTATTATTAATTTTTTTCTGCCATTGGGTTAAGTTAAGGGGACCTATTCCTAACATTTTAACCATCATAATGTTAAAATATAGAGGCTTTGTTTGGATATATTTTGACCTAATTATTTCACTTTAGATGTTTACTTCAGTGTTCAGTGTGGCAGGACTGGATGTTTTCTCTGGGATACATTAACCCTAAGAACTCTGAAGAGCAGAAGATCACAGAGATGGTTTACAACATCTTCCGTATTCTCTTGTATCATGCAATAAAATATGAATGGGGAGGCTGGAGAGTGTGGGTGGATACTCTTTCTATAGCTCATTCAAAGGTAAGAAATGACTCGTGGATGTTATTTTGATACTGCCAACTCCCCCAGATAAGATACGAAGTGATTTAGTGCCACCTGGTGGCTGTCTCCGTACATGTCAAGGCAGCATTTTTTTGGTCATCTTAGGTCCATTGCTGTGAAACAATTCATAAGCTGCGTATAATATGTTGTGAAGATTCTTGTTGTTTTTTGTCCAAGCTCACGTGACATATTCATTCACAGGACCTCTTCTTTTCTTCTTAAGGTCACATATGAGGCTCACAAGGAGTATCTAGCAAAAATGTATGAGGAGTACCAAAGGCAAGAGGAAGAAAACATAAAAAAGGGGAAGAAGGGGAATGTGAGCACTATCTCAGGTCTTTCCTCTCAGACAACAGGAGCAAAAGGTGGAATGGAAATTCGAGAGATAGAAGACCTTTCACAAAGCCAGAGTCCAGAAAGTGAAACGGATTACCCTGTCAGTACAGATACGAGGGACTTGCTCATGGCTACAAAGGTGTCAGATGATGTACTTGGAAGTGCTGAGAGACCAGGAGGAGGAGTGCATGTGGAAGTTCATGACCTTTTGGTTGATATAAAAGCTGAAAAGGTAGAAGCTACTGAAGTAAAACTCGATGATATGGATTTATCACCAGAGACACTGGTAACTGGAGAAAATGGTGCACTTGTGGAAGTCGAATCTCTTCTAGATAACGTATATAGTGCTGCTGTTGAGAAGCTGCAAAACAATGTTCATGGAAGTGTGGGTATTATTAAGAAAAATGAAGAAAAAGATAATGGTCCATTAATAACTTTGGCTGACGAGAAGGATGAACCTTCTACTAACAGTACCTCATTTCTCTTTGATAAAATACCTAGTCAAGAGGAGAAACTTCTACCTGAACTTTCAAGTAATCACATTTCGATTCCAAATGTGCAAGAGACACAGATGCATCTTGGTGTAAACGATGATTTGGGATTGCTTGCACATATGACGGGTAGTGTAGATATAACATGTGCTTCAAGTATAATAGAGGACAAGGAGTTCAAGATTCACACAACTTCAGATGGAATGAGTAGCATATCTGAGAGGGAGTTGGCTTCGTCATCTAAAGGATTAGAATATGCTGAAATGACTGCCACAACTCTTGAGACAGAGTCTTCTGGTAGCAAAACTGTACCTAGTGTTGATGCAGGAAGTATAATATCAGATACAGAAAGATCTGATGATGGCAAGGAAGCAGGAAAAGAGATACGGAAAATCCAGACGACTACCACAACCCAGGCAAGTTTCAAGTGCTGTATCCATCTGTGTGTCTCATGTAATTGCTGGTTTTTGCTGCTGGATACGTTAATATTGTGAATTCTGAGAGATATTTGAAGTATATTTACTAGTTACATTAAAAGTGTCCGTCCTCCAAGTGTATTTTTCTGAAAATGCCATAATATATTTAAGTATTGTGAAGTCTTTCATGTCTTTTTAGAAATTATGGGTTGCAATTGTGGATGCTGTAGTTTAAAAAAAAACCTAACAGAACTAAAAGAATCTGTTTTCCTTGTTTCTTGTGGACAGATTAACTGCTACTCTTGGAATTTTGATTCAGACTGTCTTGTTAGTATGTCGTACGGTCTGAAATATCTGTTTTATTATGAAATAACACATTGGAGTGTTCTTTACTCTTGGTCTACCTTTCCCAGAGTGTAGTCTTACAACACTTTAGCACACTGTCTTTCTTCCCATACAGTAATGGTGGCATAAATAGTCTCCATATTTAATCCTAACACAAGAATAGGAATAGTTTAGGGACCATAGAAGACAAACTGCACCTTGATTTCCAGACCAGAGATCATAAATAAAAGAAGTAGTAACTACTTTCTTCTTGGAGATCTTTCTTGTCTAGGTCTCCCTCTGAAAAATTCTGAAAAATTAGTGTGTTTGCAAGAGCCGTAGCATTCTGAAAATGGGAAGGCTGAGGTGGAAGTATAGGTGTTGACAGAATTTGTACTCCGCATACACAGCAAAATATGAGCTCATTTTAACTTTTGAAGCACAGAGGTAATTTCCTCACAGGCATTGTTTAGAGACTGTAGCATGTAATCAATGATTGTTTATTAAGACTACTATCTGGTGAAAGAATTGTTTATCTTCAAGATTTTTACTGTTTTGCTGTATGTCCCATATGTACACCAGTAATACTCTTCTCGGATTTTGAAGTCAAGCAGGCTTACTGAAATAATGGAAAAAGAGTCAACCAAAAACTGCAAAAATTTCTCTGCCTGGTACTGTGTAGCGTGTACCAAGTTATCAGGAGAAGGTTTCAGATACACGCTGAAGTACACTCGAAGTACATGTCATGTGATAAAATAACACAGATCAATCAGCCTTTCCGCTTTGTTCTTCAGAAAACCACTAGTGAATGGACATTTTAACTTATTTGAACATGTTTCCAGAACAGATACTTTCCCTTTAAAAAAAATAAAATTAAAAGACGGTAGCTCAGAGCAGTGGGTTCTGACACGCAGAAAGAATACTGTCTTCTAAGTCTCTTCTGTAGTAAGAACTTCTGCTTTGAAGAGAAAACCAGATGGAAGTCTTGCATTCCCTGGACAGGTATTATCTGGATTTCTCTTCTAAGTATTTTTCCAAAACTATGAAAAACCTCATAAGATCAGTGTCGGACTATCAAACAACATTTAAGGCTGCTTGTATTTGAAAGTATTCTGTGTAATACAGATCATTGAAAGCTTTCAATAGGAATAGTGTATCTAGTACTGTCAGTTCCCAAACACCTTATTTTAAGCCTCAAAAGTAAGGCTGTTAATACCAAAGAAACTGATAAATGGGAATGAATGGGGGATAGCAAGAAAAAGAAGCACTCAGTTTTAATTTTGAAATGTGGATTTTTGTTTGAAGAGTAAAAGACAAGTTAAATGCTAGTGTTGTTGTGTACCTATATACACAAGGATAAACCTTGAATGAAAAAGATAATCTGAGTTTGCACTGACTACTGTAGAAAATCCTCTGTGTGTGACTTTGGAACTTTTCTGTTCTTTAACATCTTTTATTGATTCACTTCACCTATAGAAATGTAAGTAACTCAAGTGTATAATTATTTGTTAGGATTTAAATGATTCGTAAATATTAATGAACTTTTATCTGATTATTGTAAGACAGGAGAAACAGAATATTTTCCAGGTATTTTACCTTTAGCTACTCACAAAACTCGTAACAGCATGTAGATCTCCAAGTTATCTACAAATTATGTACTCTTCAAGAGTCTGACTCTACAAGTTACTTAACCTCCTTGATTCTCCCCACACTACTTAAAATACAGTTATTTTCCACTAAAATCAGTGATAAAATACAATGAATTGTTTAAGCCTGTAGCCATTAATATCTCTTTTAAATTATTTTCTCAAAAAAAAATTATCAACTGTGTAACTAGTGGAACTGTTGTTCTCTACCAGTCTCTTCTTTGGCAGTTTTGAAACACCCTATGAACTCTAAGCTGTCCATAGTTAATTTTTTTGTTTAAATTAACTGTAATAAAGAAAGAGGGAGATATGTAAAATAAAACATAGATCAAGATATTATTTTCATGAAGTAAAAACCAATGAAAAAATTAATGTGGTTGCAGTAGAGACAGATGTTGGAGTTTTGATTGCAGTATGTATAGGAACCACTACCTTAGATCTGATCTCTTTGAAATCACTGAAAAGAAAGCAAAATGCTTAAAGAATGGCCACCCAGGTGTAGATAGTTGGGGTTTGTGATGATTAGTGCAATGCACATCAAAACTGGTTCTTGCAAATATTGTTTTATTGGCTAGAAAGCTGCTCTGTTATGGTGCAATTATCATAACTGCTGCTGACATGACCGCTGCCTATGGTTGTACCCAAAAGGGAACAAGTGGCATGTGAACAGTGTTGGTAACCTCAAATTGTCTAAAACCAGATCTACAGTCAGCTTCCCACCTTATCAGTAAGAGGTGAACTTGTCTTTTTTTCACATGGACTGAAAGGAAGAAACAAACTGTATATCAAAGTACAGATGGGAACTCCTGCTTATTTCTAAGAAGAGTTAATGCGTTTATCAGTAGTCAGTCAAATGTTGAGGAATGTGAAATTCTTTCCTGTGGTCCAAGCTATATGAGACTGTAAATGGAACTGAAACCATGTTGGAGAAGATTCACTAAGAGAGTTCTAAATGTACAGATTTAAAACAGCGTGCTGAGCTCAAGAAAGGAAAATGTGAGCAAAGCAAGTATAGTTTCTATTTTGACAGTCTGAAGCTAAACTAATGTCACTTTAAAATAAAGGATCAGTCTTTGTATTTCTTTCAGAGATGTTGCACATTATAAGTAATTTTGTTGTTATAAGTATTTTCCTCAAATTCAGTCAAAATATTTTGTTTACTACTTTTTTCCATCCCAGTATTTGCCTTTTTGTGTATCTTTTACTTTTGTCTTTAAACACCAGGTGGAAACAGTTGTGACTATGTAGGTATTGAAAGGAAATGGTATTCACACCCAAACCCTATTGGGAAAATCTAAAGAACATCCTGAGGACCCCTAAAAGTGTTACCCAATTAACAAAGTGGAACTAAATTGGCAAAATGAGATTTAGGAGGCTTTATTTGATTCTCTAACAATCCTGCTAAAAAGACCAAATAAATAAATTGATTTTGAAAAGGGAGAAACTGTCTAAAAATAGGTATATTCTTTCCTTGAAGCCATCACTGTGTAGTTTGTCCATGTTTTGGGTCAAATATTCAAAGAAAATTACGTTATCAGCACATAAGACTAGTTGTTTTATTTTTAAAAAGACTTGTCACTGCTGACCTTGTACAGGCTACACTTTGTCTTTTCTGTCAACCTTCAAGTGAAGAACCTGAATGCGTGGTGCATTGTTGAACAGCCGAAAGCAAGGCCAACTATAGCCCATCAGTGCTGATTGATTTGAATTGGAGCAGTACCATTACTGAATGATACTACCTGTCTTTGAATATCAGCATCTCCTGTAGTTTTTGCTGAAGTGTAGTTGTAACCCATCATTTCTCCAATTCCATGATCTGTTCACAAACACATTACTTCTTCTTTGTATAGGCAGTACAGGGTCGATCTGTCACCCAGCAAGACCGGGACTTACGTGTTGACCTAGGATTTCGAGGAATGCCAATGACAGAAGAGCAGCGACGACAGTTTAGTCCAGGTCCACGCACAACAATGTTTCGTATACCAGAGTTTAAATGGTCTCCCATGCACCAGCGGCTCCTAACAGACTTGCTTTTCGCACTAGAAACAGATGTACATGTTTGGAGAAGGTAGGTGGTGGTTTCTTCTTTAACTCCTGTTTTGTGTTTCCATTGACAAAAAAAATTTAGATGTGTTGTAGAAGGGATGTTACTGAGACAGTGGCAAGTGAAAGAGCTGGTGTTGGGTGAAGTGCACTTCTGTATCTTGTATTCTCTTTTTACCCCTTCCTAGCCTGTAACACCTCTGTTTTGCAGGTAACAATTTCTGTTTTCTTGAAGGGTTGTGTAACTCATGCGTATCTAACTAAACTGAGCTGCTCTTTCTTAGGGTTAGCATTAGAACTTGCTGCTTCTGTTTCAGACATGAGGAAGACTTGGGAGCCTGCTAATGACAATTTATTCAGTTGGTCAATTAAAAGAGAGCTTCTCTATCTTCAAACCTTATAAATAAACTCTTTCCTAATAACATTTGCTAAGGAATCATTCTTTCTAGCTGAATCTTTGGGGGTTTTTTTGCATGCTAGCTTCCACTTGTAGTTATTTGTGATAGTTCCATGTATAACACCAGTAACAGAGATACTCAATAACTTATTGTTATCAGAGGCCTTTGATGTAATAGTCTCTGTTTAATCAAATTTCCAGGACAGAATATTTCATTTTCAGAACACTTGAGCATAGTTATATCGAAGGACCAATTTGTATTGTATTTAATTTCCACTTTGGTGAAATGTTTTGTTATAGTCCCTGGGAAATACAGATTTTTTAATTATTATTATCAATTTTTTTTTAATCAGATATGGTGGGTGGGGATTGTACTTGTGCTTAGGTAATGCTTGGAGATTAAAGGCTTTCAACAGAACACCTGTGAGGTACTGATTGATGGGAATAAAAGGTTATGAGTTATTGTTTTCAAGTGGGTATCTGAAACTAATCCTGATGTGAAAGCAGATAGCAATCAGTTTGTTCATTAGACTACACTTGGTTGTGTTTTTAGGCAATCTACATGCAAATTTTCATAGTTTGGTTATAAAGAATAAATTTGTCTGAAGTCTTGTTTTAACTGTTTGATTTAATACATCCTTTCTTCTGTTCTTGCAGTCACTCCACAAAGTCTGTGATGGACTTTGTCAATAGCAATGAAAATATTATTTTTGTACACAACACGATACACCTCATTTCCCAGATGGTAGACAATATTATTATTGCTTGTGGAGGAATTTTGCCATTGCTGTCAGCAGCCACATCCCCAACTGTAAGTACAATATTTCCACCTAGTGGTCATATTAGAAATTGTTATTAAAAATGCAAACCACTGTTTGCAGCTGACTTTTATTCTTTGGGGATTCCTGTCCCCTCTCTGGTGATTCCCTCAGGGAAAAAAATAAATTGAAACTGTTAAGCTTCAATATACAGAGTGTTTATAATATTTTTGAAACGTTAATTTTCTTACAGAATTAGTGCTAAGAAAGACTAATATTGCATAAGTATTTAGTATTTCATTTGAAAGAGAAGATCATTAGGATTAATCACAATTACTGTAACAAAATTACATGCTTTATGATGGCTAGTCATTGATTCATAAATCTGCTTGGCACGGCCACTGTTTCTTTGCGTGCTAAATGATACCAGAATTCATTCCCTCACTACTCTATTTACTTCTTCCTCTCATAGGTACTGACCTTTGTTTCCTTTGGGGTTTTTTTGTTCTTATGTTGAAATAGGCTGATATTTTTATTCACTCTGCTATTCTTAGTAGGTTGCAAGTTTTAAGGTGATCACAACTCAGGCAGGCAGAGTAGCCTGATAGAATGCTTTGTGGAAAAAGGAGAAATATTTTGTTAATATTTGTATTATTGTCAGTAGTAATTACATTACTTGAATGTGATACCTTGTAATCTTGTGATCTATGTAATTATAGAATCATAGAATGATTTGAGTTGGAAGGAACCTTAAAGATTATCTAGTTCCACCACCCCTTGCCATGGACAGGGACCTCCTACCAGACCAGGCTGCCCAAGGCCACATCCAACCTGACCTTGAACACCTCCAGGGATGGGGCAGTCACAGCTTCCCTGGGCAACCTGTGCCAGGGCCTCACTACCCTCATTGTGAAGAATTTCCTCCCAATATCTAGTCTAAATCTGCCCCTCTCCAGTTTATACCCATTCCCCCTCGTCCTGTCACTACAAGCCTTTGTAAACAGTCCCTCCTCAGCTTTCTTGTAACCCCTTCAGGTACTGGAAGGTCTCTATAAGATCCCCTTGGAGCCTTCTCTTCTCCAGGCTGAACAGCCCCAGCTCTGTCAAGCCTATCCTCAAAAGAGAGGTGCTCCAGCCCTCTGATCATCTTTGTAGCCCTCCTCTGGACCCATTCCAACAGCTCCATATCCTTCTTATGTTGGGGATTCCAGAACTGGACGCTACTCCAGCTACTATCTCACAAGAGCAGGATAGAGGGGTAGAATCACCTCCCTTGAGCTGCTGTAGTATATGTAACTATTTTTTTTAATAATAAATGTTTTACCTTGAACATCCTAGTTAAGTCAACTCCTGTTAGTACTGGTCTAACAGGGGGAAAAAATGAGACCTAGAAGGGACAAAGAGGCTCCTCTGAAGTATAACATGGCTAGGAGGCAATGGAGGCTATGAATGTAGTTTGGCAGTAAAAGCTCAGTTCCTTGTTCTAGCTATTCAGCAACTGAGATTAATTTACTTTGCCTTTACTCTTACTTCCAGTTAGCTAGCAAAAAAAACCCCAACCCTGTTCTGCATGATTTTCTTTGAAAGTTATGAATTTATGGACTAGCAATTGGCTGAGCATCAATATGACTTTCAGTCAGACAATTTCAGTTAACAGTGGCTAAATTCCATGTCTTTACTATTTTAAATGTGTTAAATAGAAAAATATTTGCTATAAGCAGAAGTGCAACACTCACAGGAAAGATTTTAGTTGTCCATAGTCACAAAAATGACATCCAATTTGCCAAATAAAAAATTTCACAAGTGCTTCATTGTAAATATTGACAAGGATGAAGAAGTGCACTCCAAGCCCTCTTGAGATGCAGGCTGTACTATCAGTCTTTAGATAAAAGGACATTGGGAGATATTTTTAAAACAAAAATTTTAGGCATAGTCTTCGTGTTTTTTCTGCTCTTATGCTGGTTTGTAACACTGTAGAGCTATTCCTTAAAAAAACCAAACACTTATGTAGTTTACTATTTCCATTTTATTTATTCTGAATAGTAAATATGTGGTTTTCTGTGTGTATAGATAGATAGCTGATACTACTTTATAAATTACTTATAAATTTGTTAAAATATCGTGTGTCAATACTGCCTTGCTACAATAGCAGTGATTTTCATGCGTTAATACAAAAGACTACATTTTCAAATTTGTGCATTATGCATGCATTTCTCCCATACACAGGGACTATTTGTATTACTTAAACGCTCAATTTTGCCATCTGCTTAGGATAATAAAATAAAAATAAATTGTGAAATAAATGAATTCACTAAAAGATCAGTAGCTGTCTTTGAAAGGCTTTAATCCTGCTTTGTGAAATTAAAAAAAAACAACTTTCCCCTCAGATGGACAGGGAAGGTGGGGAGAAGTAATTGAAAAAAATTGCAAATTAACTTTACCTGGTAATAATGATTATTGTCTAGATGATAATTTCATAATCACTTCCACCTAGCAGAGAGCTGTTTCCCTCCCATACAACTGCAATGTCGTTCTGTCACTGTCTGACCATAAGCATTAGCAGGAAGGGAAATTCATTCATCATGATGACAGATATAAAGAGCACAGCACATCCTTCTTATTTCTTAGAAGAAGGTGTTTTCCCTCAATATTGTTTGGTATCACAGTTATGAAGGGGATCAGACCACTTCTGAATATCCATTGTATGATGAATACGAATAGAAGTTTTGTACTAATTCTCAGACTTTAATACTTTACCACCCTTGAGCTGCTATGGAGAGTGGTTAGACTGGTGGTTAGGAATGTATTTCTTCTGAGTCCTCAATGGGCAAAATAGTCCAGTGCTTACAATCAGTTGAAAAGGACTCTGTCTCACTAGCGTCCTTCCCTGAGCTGCTAATTTGAAGAGAGAAGAGGTTTGAAACTGCCTAAAAGCACTTATGGCAGTTTAGTGATACTTCCTTTCAGAATAACTCTTCAAGGAGGAAAGAGCCAATACTCTTTCTCCCTCCCTGATTCAAAGAATCACAGAATCATACAGAATGGTTGAGGCTAGAGGGTTCTCCGGAGGTCATCTGGTCCGACCACCCAGCTCAAGCATGACCACACAGTTACTTAGGACTATGTCTGTGTGTCTTTTCAGTATTGCCAAGGACGGACACTCCACCACATCCCTGGGAAACCTCTAGCAATACTCAGTGGCCATAGCAGTGAAAAAGTGTTTCTTGATTTTCAGATGGAACCTACTGTGTTAATTTCATGAATGAACATTTTTTTTCCACAAGTTTTACAGTCCGAATGTGGTGTTGCATCTCATTAATCCCTTTCAATCCTCAACCATTCTGTGATTCTGTTTGATTTTGTGATTCTGTAATTTAAACTGGGCATGGTATTAGAAGTCCAGCCAAGCAGTACTGCGCTACTTTTGTGAGAGCTTGCTGTCTCCATGCTGCATAGCTGCCTTACTAGGTCAGCCTAAGGGCACAACTGGTTTAGCGTTCTTCCTCTAACAGTTTGCAGTTTACGTCAAAATACAGAAGTCTAAGCAAGGCATATTGATTGCTCTAATGATGCTTCATTTCAGCATTTAGGATTTTAACAGCCAGAGGGAGTGTCCAGACTGTCACATTTAATAACTACTGAGGAGTTTATCCTTCTAAACTTTATCTAATCATTTTGGAAGCTACTTCCTTTTAGCCTCCATAATATCATATGGCATTGAGTCTGACAAAGTAATCCTATAACCTTTGATGCTCTTCTTGTCTTTGAGATTTGAGCCTGCTTAAATGAATAAAATCACTATATGCCTTGCTGCTTGTGCTGTGAAAGGAATGGTTTATCATGTCTTTATTCGTCTCCATATCATTTATGACATTTTAGGCTTGAATCATACCTCCTGGTTTGCCTATTTGAATCCATAGCATCTTCATCTTTTTTTAGTCTGTTGTCTTTGGAAGCTTCAGGTCCTCCATATGTTTATTCTGTGGAGCTTTTCTGGGGTGTCAAAAGCCTCACATTTTGTACGTCCTGTAGAATACATATATTTAGTTTATCAACAAGTATGAGCACATTTTACTTCAGTTTTGCCTTTTTCACTGTTTTGAAAGATGACTCTCAAATATTCCCACTTTCATATTCCTTTGGGACCCATATTGAAATGTTAAAGTAGCAGTTCCCTTCTAGTGTGTTGTGTTTGTGGCTTAGGATATGTAATTTACATCTACTTCTAAAAAATTATTTACTTTTTGATCTGGAATAATGAAATATGACAGCAAAAAGACTATAAAACTGACATTGAAGGTCATTCCCCCCTTTTACTTCCAGATGATAAACCAGGATAGAATTCAGGAGAACAGGGTAAATTTAGGTTGAAGTACATACGTGTGGACTGGATTTTGAACCAGTGAAAATCTACTTAACAGAAGCAAATTATTCTGCTCTCTATGATGTAGACATTTAGTGACTGGTCAGCCAGATGCCTGTAGAGTCCACTGGCTGCAGTGCTTGTTAACCTGGAGCTGAATCCAGCTTCTATTTATGAGGCAGCGCATTTGTTTTCTGATGGAGATTATGACAGATAGAAACACATAGTTTGTTTATCAGTCTCACTATCCTGCTTATCCATAAGTTGCTGAGTTCAATGTGTCAGTCTGAGTTCACACGAGGCCTCATCCTAGGCTGCTGGTTCTTGAACAGTCCTATATGTCTGTTAACGAAACTCTCTTCTCATCAATCTGCTATAGAGTTAGTTATTACATGTGTCCCTCTCATTTTTTTTAAAGGCATTTCACCTATTTCTCATTAGTAGAATAGATACTGAATATTGAATGCTTGTATTAATTAAGACTATGTGCAAGAAAGAACCAAGACAGCAAAATGACTTTCAGAATATTAGAGGAATTGCAGATATTTTTTTTTTCCATTCTGCACAACAAGTTCTGTATTGTGTTCCCTTCCTTGAACTACTGTCACAGTTTCTTTAAAAAGATGTCCATTTGGGAAATTCACCATTTCAAAGAGATCTTTCCCTTTGCCTAATTAGGTTTTGTAGTGAAATAGCAATTCTTCTGAATGAAAAATTCTTCCATGATCCCTTGTCTGCTGTAGAACAGGCAAATTTAATTATGGAATTGCCTCACTATTGAGTTCTTGTAGTATAAATTTATCTTTTGCCTTTCTTTTTTTAATCTAGACTAGGATGAACTCAATAGTGCTGTGAATAGGAGCTATTCAGTATGAATAGGAAGAAGAAAATAAAAAAAAAATGCTTTATCTGTAGAAACAAACCACTCACAAATCTGTGAGTTTCTCAAGAGCAGAGTGCAGGTCATAAGTTTATATGGAATACAGGGGAAAGTTTACTGTAAATCACAGTAACCTATTCTGATGTTTTACTCTTCACCTTCATTTCAATTCTTTACCACTTCTGTCTCAGAATCTGTACATGGACTTGCTTCAAATACTGGTGTTTTTAAGGATTGTCAATTGTATATGTGAAGTGGTTTTTGAAACAGAAGTATATATTAACAAAATCTTATAATGAGTTTAGTTGTTTTACAATATAAAATGGAGTGTGTTCCACTGTTAATTCTCATGTCTTGACTATTAAACTGGGGAATAGTAGTTAACTGCCAATATTACAAGAAGACCATAAAATATAAAACCAATTACAGGTATAAAGAAAACATTTTTAAGATAGTGTACAAGTGTGGAAAAAAAAAGGATTTGGGGTGCTCTAAGGAAAAAGATTTGCAGAAGATACATTTTGTTAATAACAGCAGGTTGCCAGATAAAGCACTTTGTGTAAAAGCTAGGAATGTGAAATAATCATTGCTTACTACAAAGTCAGCAGCTGTGGCAGTGGCTTGATGACCCTGAATAAGGCAAATAAGCTTGAGGAGTTGGAATATTTGTAACAATTGAGAGCCATCTTGGAATATAAATTCCCAGGCCCCTTGCAATTAATAATTTGTTTTTTCCACTTAGTATATAAAGTCTATAGTTCCACTTCCTGCTTGCACAATTTAAAACAGCAGCTCTCAAATTGTGATCTGAGGGCTGCTGGTGTGATGTGAACGGCTGTCTACGAAGCTCAAATAAACATTTAAAGACAGCTTTTTATTAGGTCTGTGAAATAAAAACCAAGATGAGATATTTTTCACTATGTTCTGTTTGCAATGTTAGCATTATTGTGTTCGTGACTTGTGTGATGCCACAGGTGCTATGTGATATATAACAATTCTGAGAATGAACAGTGACACACTGATGTAAAAATTGTAAGCTAGTAATTGAGAAAAGATAGCCATAGGTTAATTCTTGAAGTGCATCAGACTGTAAAAGAGGAAGAAACATTCAAAAACTGGTTGAATGTGGTATTTTCTATTCCAAAAGAAAAAAAGTTCATTTCAGCTTGTTTTCTTTCACTAAGATTAGGTCTTTTTCCACTATGTAAATGATAAAAATAGCAACATGCTCTTGAAATTCAGTTTCTTTCTCTTTTTAAAACTTACCCAGTGAAAACATAAGATATAGTTCCTAGGCCATTGCAGTAAGAGAGAATGTGCTTCCACATAAAACTAAAATATAAAAATTTTACCTGAATTTTTAATTGTTAACACTGAAATTTGAAGACCAACTCCTCAGTCCCAGGAGCTTAATGAAACTTGATTATTTTCTTCCTATGGTTCAAAAGCATTCAAATATCTAGTATAATATTGTTTTGGGTTGAAGAAATCACATTCAAATGTAATACATACAATGAACTATGTGTTGCTTCAAAGGAAGAAGCATTATGCATGAAGAACCAGTTTCCTTTTTGTGATTTACATTTGTTTTGTCAAAGCATTTTAAACATATTTTCCTTCTTACACAAAGATTAACTACTTTTTTATATTTAAGTTGAATGGTTTGTTGTAAAACGCTCATTTTATTTCTGTATAATCAGTAAAGACATTACTTTGGTTTACATTGCTTCATAAAACTGCTCTATATGCTATATAAAAGATGTACATTGGTTTGGAAGAATCAGTGTTCACATGATTTAAAGTTTTCCTTTTCTTGAGCACAGCTACCTCTTAGAAATCCTTATTTTCAAATGTTCATGCTGCACTGAAATGATTTGCTGTTTTAAATACAGATTAAACAATTGTTTAATTCCAATATACTAATCTGTTTCAATTTTACATTGTATTTTTAGTTAACTTAAATAATTTTCTTTTTCTTTTATTGTTGTGATCTGTTGTCTGTTTTGTCTGTTGCATGTCCAGGGTTCTAAGGTTAGTATTGCTGCTGTAAGTTTCAGTTTTTTTGCATTTTCAAAAATACATTATTTTTTATCATTTAATATTTTGGCTTATTATTATTATTATTTTCTGATATTGCATGGTAGGATGTGAAGAGGAATATATTTGATGTAATGGTTAACTTTTCATAATATGTTTTCCTTGAGTAAATTAATGCATTATCAAGTATGATGATTACTGTTAGCTGCCAACTGAATGCAGGCACGTCTGTAAGCTAATTTAGGTTATAAATGTGGTTGCCAATAGCTCTTACCCCTTAGTTCGTTAACTCCGAACATGTTAATTGTATGGGAGATTTGTTAATTCTCTTAAAGTATGCTGAGTAGTCTTAAAATGTTGATCAGTTCACTTTTTAATGAGTTTTTGAGCTACAGCAATCTAATATTGCTAATATCTGGAGGCACCTGATCAACAATGGAGCTTATTTTAAAGGTCATTACAATGTGTGCTGCATTTAACAAGTAGAAATGATGGTAAGTTTTTTTGTAAAAAAAGTCAGTCCTTTTTTTTTTTTACTTCCATCCAGGAGGATTTTAGGAAGATTTGTAAAAAAGAAGTTTTGGGTTTTTTCCCCCCCCAAATCAAAGTTTGCAAGAATCTTGGTAAAATACACTGAAGTGTTATATAAAATGGAATTATTACACTGCTTGCAAAAAAATAAAGCAGTAGGCATTTTGAGAAGTTTTAAGAATATAGCTGATGCAATACAATTGAAGATTGAGAGAAATCAACAGTAGGCAGTCACTGGGCTGCTAGCAAACCTGATGTTATTTCAAGCATGAGAGCATGAGTTCAAGTTTCTATAACCACCTATGAGTTTTTATAACAGACTGTTATGGCTATTTGTTCTTGCAAATATGTTTTCTTTGGATGAGGGCTTTAAAAAATGATGTTCCAACCTGTTATAAAAACCCCAGCAACTTCATTTTCCAAAACCTAGGAATATAGCACACTGTGTGCAAGGAAGAGCTGGCTAAAGAAGATAGGCTGGAAGTAGTTCTTCTGAGAGTTATTTTAGCATTTTTCAGATATTATTGGGCAGATCAGACAGATGACAGCCCTTTCCCAGTCACTCATGTAACTGACATGTTACACCTTTAGAAGAAATTAAATGAAGTTAATTAAATGAAATTAAATGAAACAGTTGTTTCCCTAGTACTGTTTTACACAGTTTGCACTTCTATTATTTTTGATGTAGAACCATGAGTGAGAATACCAATTTCTTAGAAGCCTAAAAATAAAGGATTTTAAAATTTTTTTTAATTTATTTTTCTTTGGAAGGAAGTGGTCTGAATAGCACAAACTATAATTTGAATTTTTTTATACCTTTCTAAGCAAATGAATAAAAATTAACAAACACAACTGAAAGTAATACTTTCCAAAGAGAATGAACTCTGTGTTCTGAAATCTTGTTGCCAATGAATAAGAATCGGTCATCTGTAAACAATTTAAAAAATGTTAAAAAGGCATATAAATGTGGACACAATGAAGTACTAAATCCCATTTTCAGTTTTGCCCAGCTTTACAGGTAAAACTGTTTAAACACATACTTTTTGTGAATGCCTTTGAAAACATGACATCTAAGTAACTTTTTGGAGAAGAACATTGACCCCCTTTTAGCTTTCATAAATACTGAGTTAATGTAGCATTTTTCCATGGATTCCCATTAAGTAGAGTCCAACACTACATGAGGAAAGAAATGGCCATTCTCTGGGAAATGTGAACTGCATTACTTGTCATGTTGTTACTTCCCCCAGTTGCTGTAGGGAGCAAGTAAACCTCCTGTCTTCTAATCTCAAGGAGATTGCAGTCTATCAGGTTGCTTTGCAGTGTAAGCATTCCCAAGAAGTATCAGTTCTTGGAAATGGGGTAAAACTGTCCAATTTTTCCCACTCCAGTACTCACATTTACTTATTTGTCTAAAGGAACGTGCAGGCTATACAGAACATAATTACTTTGATCCGTTACCTGTCAGTTTGTGTAGCCTATGGATTAATGTAAGAATACTTTGCACCCTTATGTACTGTACATCGTTTTACTGCCTGGCCACACTTTATATAATTGCTGATAACTTTCTCATTTATATTACTTTTTCTCGCCTATTAGAGCATGTAACGTAAATAATTTTCTCACTCTTCATTCCGTCTTACTTTAAATTTCACTCACAGTTTATGTTAATGGTAATAGAATATTTTTAAATAACTTTTCTATGTATATGTAATTAATCATAACAATCTAGATTGTTATGTGTATGTGGTGTCTTTATTGCTGTTTTGTTCAAACTGTTTAATTCAATTATTTCCTTTTAAAGACTGAATTGGAAAATATTGAAGTGACACAAGGAATGTCAGCAGAGACAGCAGTAACTTTTCTCAGCCGTCTGATGGCAATGGTTGATGTACTGGTATTTGCCAGTTCTCTAAATTTTAGTGAGATTGAAGCTGAAAAAAATATGTCTTCGGGAGGCCTAATGCGACAGTGCCTAAGGCTTGGTAAGTCTGCAAGACAATATGTATTAAATAATTATTCGCAGATCAATGAGCCAAAGCTAGATCAAATATTGATGCGTTTAGGAAAGGACTTGTACTGGCTATGATGTGATAGAATAAAAATCTCATTTATTATTGATTTGATGCTGTTTTAAGGTCAATTCAATTCAGGTACAAGTATAAGTTACAGAATCGCAGGCTTACAGAATCATTTATTTTGGAAAAGACCTTTAAGGTCAAGTCCAACTGTTAACGTAACACTGCCGAGTCCACCACTAGACCACGTACCTCCAGTGATGGTGACCCAACCACCTTCCTGGGCAGTCTGTTCCGATGCCTGACAACTCTTTCAGTAAAGCATTATTTAGCCTAAAACTACCTGGTGCAACTTGAGGCCGCTTCTTCCTGTCCTATTGCTTGTCACTTGGGAGAAGAGAACACCCACCTCTCTACAAACTCCTTTCAGGTAGCTTTAAAGAGGAATAACATCTTCCCTCAGCCTCATCTTGTCTGTTGCTCTTCTCTGGACACCCTCCAGCCCCTCAATGCCTTTCTTGTAGTGAGGGGCTCAAAACTGAACAGAAGAGTCAAGGTGCAATCTCTTCCCTAGTCCTGCTGTCCACACTCTTTCTAATAAAAGTCAGGATGCTATTGGCCTTCTTGGCCACCTTGGCACACTGTTGTAATGATAAATGTTAAAATGTTAAATGTTAAAAGCTAGAATGATGTGTCTGAAATTCTCCTTTCTTATGTATTTCAAGTTGTGTATGTTAAATATAAGTAAATGGAGAATGTTTTTTTATTTCTTAAACCTGCTTTGCTATCTGCCTGTTACAGGCTTCCTTATCCGAGTCTCCGTGGATTTGGAGGACTACTTGTAAGCTATTTAAGATAAAAAGCAAGGGATGCAGGTGCAGACTCTCTAAACCTTAATACATGCTACAACAGTCTGGCACCTCTCTTCATTATTTACTTGTATATACTGTTATAATTCATTTAGGAAATTGAAAAAAGAATATGAATAATTCAAGCTGGTTTATGCAAACTTGATCACTACTATCCTTTTGAGCACTGTGTTTTGACTGTCATCTGGCATGATGCTGGTTTGCTAATGTCATGTTGCACATACTTTTTCATATCTCAAAGGATGGATAATTTTTGTGCTCAGATTTTGCCCTATTATTATTACTACCATTTATTATGTCTTTTCTTAATTATGACTCATTATAACTTGTGATTTATTCACTATAATCAATTTTCATCAAATTCTAAACTACTGCCCACTGTTTTTTCCCATTCTAGCTGTACAGGAATGCTTTCAGCATTAAAATGTTGATAACAGCTCAATAACATATGTGAGCTCTAGTTCAAAGAATAATAATTTTACTATTTTAATACAGTGATATAGCAATTATATAAAATATTTAGTTCGGATAAAGAAGGAAATGAAGAAGTCGCCATAATGCTTCCTATGTACTGACAGGGTGTTTAATGTGAGAACAATGTTGCACTTACTATTTGGACATGGTTATGGACATATCATACTAGATTACATATTGATGTTATGAATATAATAATGACAAATTATTCTAATTTGTAGCATTTTCTTAACTTCTTTTTAGTGTGTTGTGTGGCTGTGAGAAACTGCTTAGAATGTCGACAAAGGCAGAGAGAGAGAGTGAACAAGACATCATTAATCAGCAGTAAAACTCAAGACGCTCTTCAGGGTGTAACTGCAGCAGCAGCAACCAAGGTAAAACAGTCTCAGCTACCAACAGCAAGGTCTGCTCCACTCTTTTATAGTATCAGAAAATAATCATAACTGCCTTCTCAAGTATTTGGCAAGAGCTTAGGTTTTTTTCTGTTAGCTGGCATAAAATAGAAGTGTCTGAGAGAGTTTATTGTAAACAAGAAAATGTTAATGCAGCAGTATGACTGGAGCAGTTTTAAACAGCTTTTTCACTCTTGCTTGATCTACTTCAAAGAGCAAGTCCCCCTACTCACATCTGTCATATGTACTTCATAGCTTTTATTATTCTGTCAGGGCACTTGCAGTTGAAAGTTGAAATCCTGCAGACACATCTTTGTTCATGGAACATTTGAGTCTCAGTAACTGCAACAGACTTTTACATGCATATTGACATCACCATTTTCTATGCGATTTTAGGGAAGAAATTTGTTTATTATTCAATTACCACTTAGTTTTTCTGGTTTCATTAATTTGTTGTTCATCTCTTTTTTTTAAGTTATTTACAGCTTGGGAGTCCTAAAGCTAAAATCTCTAAGAATTTAGCAGAGCATATGAGTAAAATACAACACTGTATGTGATGTAAAGTATACCTTTTTCTGCTACTATATTTTCATTACTAAATTAAATGTTTTTTCTTTCCTAAGGACTTTTTTCAGATAGCATTTATGAACTCAGCTCCTTTCACAAAATTATTTCAATAAATCTCACAGAAGTATTACATTTCTCATGCTATCATATTCAGTGCTAAGCAAATCAGTATAAAGAGACTTTTAGGTATTGAGGTATTTTAAATCTGAAATAATCTCTTGGTGCACATTATTATCTTAATTCTGGGAAGAGATACAGTTGTTCTGAGGTACTAGGAAGATGTAACAATTTTTATCTAAATAGCTAGTATGAAGACAATAAGAAAACTTTGCTTTATTTCTAGAACCCTTGTCAGTGTTATATTGGAGGTATATCGGTAGTAATAAAGTATCTAAGATTGATGTAATATCTAAAAAAGATATCAAGTAGAAGTTCTAACAGAGATGCTTTGATATTTGGGAGGGAAAAAAATCTCACTACTTTTTATTTTTAGACTCCCCTTGAAAATGTCCCTGGAAATCTTTCTCCTATAAAAGACCCTGATAGGCTTCTTCAGGATGTTGATATTAATCGTCTACGAGCAGTTGTTTTTCGTGATGTGGTGAGTAATATGTGCTGTAATTTTTCTGCAAAGTCATCACTTGTATTTTAAAAGAGATTTTGATTGTACTGAAATTAAAAATATCCTTCTTGTTTTGTACTTCATATATTATCTGCAAACCATCTGCTTTGTAACTACCAGCCACTTTCTGCTCTTTAAAATCATTCTGGTGAGCTACTTGAGAATAGTAGCTAACTGTGCTTAACAGTCAGACTTGATCTTATATTAACTGGATAATTACAACTAGAACAAATCAGTTATGATCTGTGTTGATTAAAACTGAATTACTAAAGATGCAAGCTGTTTGTTCAACCAGAGTAGGAGGAAGAATTATTTTGCGAATTACAAAACTGCAGCAAATTTTTTTATCGAGACAGTTTTTATTTCTGCTAAATGTAGATATTTATACATATGCTGTATAAAAAAATTTATAAGAATGTTTTTCAGATTTATCTGCAAATGTTTTTAGCAAAAACCTGTGCCACAATGTGTTTGTTTTTGAAATTAGCTCAATAGGAATTGTTATTATATATGCACAAATAAATACGGTACTTTTAAACTTGATTGAATACTTGGATTGAATACTTGTTAGAAAAAGAAGAAAGTAGAACTTCACACACACACAAAAAATATCTTTCAGTGTGACCTGATCATGTTGGATTCTGTCACTCATTCTTTTTTTAACTAAAGGAGTTGGGAATAGGAGAAATATTTTTTCTGGCATTTCTGTGAAGGAGTTTAATAAGACCATATCTAGTTATTTTAAGAATTGCAAAAATGTGTAGACAAATTGAGTACCGCTCAGAAAACATGAAAAGCAAGCACTGGGTTTGTAATAGAAAATGCAGACGTGTGGAATTGTGACAAGGTGAAAACACTGTAGATAGAGACTGAAGTCTTAATGCTTCTGTGTTGTAGTTTACATCATCATAGACATTTCAGCTGAACTACAGCAAATTAAGCTCAGTCAGGATGATACGTAAGCCACAGATGGTAGTTACCATAGAAGAGCAGACTTTTGGGGTAGGAGAACAGGAAGAAAGCAAAATTGTTGTGGTCCTGGCATTTAGTTAAATTAGAACCCTGGAAAACTAGGATTGCTGCTGACAGTTCTGTTGAATGAGAAGTCAGAATGTACAAGCTGGGATTTATTGCTGTAAGAAAAACAATTGTTTTATCCCTTCTGCTTTTACATGCTACCAGAAGGTGTTATGCTTAGTTATGCATCCAACATTAGCTAGAAAAGCATTAACAAACTTAGCTTTCCCTCTCAGCAGTAGTACCCCTTAACTTCTAGTGGCAGGAACTTTTGGAATCTCAGCCCTGGGGAAGCAAGTGTCAGTTACCCTTGCTGTTGAGAAGCCTCAAAAGCTCTTTCAAAGCAGAATCACGCCTCCGGACTGAAAAGACTATTTTCTCTACAGTCCCATTAATTTGTGCGGCTGCCAAAGTGTGCTGTGTGCATATATCTCCACTGAAAATCCGTTAGATCTATGTAATCCATTTAGTGTTATGTTAACAGATGTAACATTTTAGAAAGTTATTATTTATAAAGCCTTGTGATGATTTTGTGTGAAAATTCTATGGATATGCCTGATATTATAATCTCTTCCTTTTACTCCAACACAGGATGACAGCAAGCAGGCTCAGTTCTTAGCTTTGGCAGTAGTCTACTTTATTTCTGTTCTGATGGTCTCCAAATACCGTGATATACTAGAACCACAACGAGAAACTGCAAGGTCTGGGAGCCAGGCAGGTAGAAATATCAGACAAGAAATAAATTCTCCAACAAGTACAGGTATCTTTGTTTTATTCCAATGTTATTTTTCATTTGGATATGCAGATTTTTTTTTTTAGAAGTGTAATTAGTTTACGACAAAGTATTTTCAGTGATTAGCTTAAGATCCTAATAGGAAATTACTTGCTGCTGTCTTCCTCTATAGTTTGCTTATAGGATATAAGTAATTTTCATTTGCAGATTGCATTTTTATGACTTTTTTTTTCTTTAATTTGAAAATAATTAAAAAGAAGCAGGGTTCCTGATGGAGTTAAAGCTGTAAAATACAAGTTAGTTGATCAGCACAACTTCCTGAATCTGTTATTTGATAGCCAGAACAGATATTTATAACCCTATGCTATGAAACACATAAACAGCAAACACAGCTGTTTGCCCATGTGAACTCCTTTTGCTTGAATGAGGAGGTTTTTGTAGGGGTAGTGGAAGAGGATTGGGTACTTTCTTGGAGTCCTGCTGTGTTGGGTGCCTGCATTTAAAAGCTTATTGAAGCAATATAATAAAAAGGAAGCATTTCTATTGCCTTCTTTGGCTGAACTGTTTGTGATTTGTAGTAGTAGTAGTAGTAGTTTATACTAGCATGTGTTCTTCAGCCTGGGAGGGAGGGATTCTGTTAGCTGTCAGAACACATCAGAAATTAGCGATCCAAACTTTATCCTGCTTTGTTTCAAATATTTTGCATTGTCAGTTCAGTAGTTTTTTTCAGAACTCTGCCTTCTGTGTTATAAGAGGTGAAAACAGTGATTGAATTTGTCCATGAAGCTCTTTATATGTTTTCTTCTTGTATTGATTTTTAATTGCTTTCTTCATTTATAGAGTTGCTAATTTTCATTCTTGAGAGATAATAACTTTCATTTTGTGTGAAATTTACATTTACTTATAACTTTATGCTTCATCATGATATTTTTATTTACTACTTATACATAATTTTTTAAGTCCATGTGCTTGTTTGTAGTCTTTCCATTTCAAATATACTACATGAATATAGTTAATTATGAGAAATCATAAATTTTGTGCCCTCCTTGTTATATGTAAAGGTTCCGCATTAAGAAACTGTAATTTTCAGTGAACTGTTTCACCCATGATTGTCTTGCCTGTATTCGTGTGTATATCTATCTGTGCCTCTTTTTTCCCCCATGAATGTTTCTCTTGAAATGCCCAAATAATAGATATGCTGTTTCCTATCTCTTGATACAGAACTTGTTTTCTTCCTTTAGAAATGCTTTTTTTTTGTGATAGTACCATATTTGCATGTTTCAATGAGATAGGATATCTGTCATGGATCCACAGTGGACCAGGCCACACATGAATACTAGCTGGCTCACATTTGATTCCATGATTTTCTCCACAGTTGTGGTCATACCATCTATCCCTCACCCAAGTTTGAACCATGGATTCCTTGCCAAGTTAATTCCTGAGCAGAGCTTTGCCCACTCATTTTACAAAGGTAATACAAACATCATCTCCTAACCTGTTTGGGTGTTCTTATTTAATGTAATGTAATTCAAGAACTAACTGTGATGTAGTTGTTGATAAATAAGTATACGCCTCAGGTTACATGGAGATCAGACCTGATGATACCTTTAAAACTTCAACTTCCTGCCTACATTTCTCTAGGGAATCTCTTTCCCACTTTTACTACCATTTATAAATTTTACTTATAATGAAATAAAAATTTAAAAAAGCAGTCAGGAGAATAAAATAAATGGAGAAAAATTAAAATGCTTTTGGTTTGTGATTATTCTGAAGCAATATTAGGTCCATAAAAATAAAATCAGACCTATTTCTAAAATACTGGATACCACATATAGCATGTAGTACTTTTTTAGTACTCCCTTTCCCCATATCTTTTCCTATTCTTTTGCCTCCCTTTCTCACTTTTTTTCTTGCCTTTTGATGGTATGTAAACCTCTGATATTGTATGTACTGTGAATTATTTTATGCCTGTTAATGTGCTGTGCTGTGCTTTTCTTAAAGGAAACCGCTTTTGTGACCAAAGCAACTATTATATGTTTTGGGCCTGGTTTGTTTTGTTGTTTGTTTGTTTTAATAGATACTATAAACTCTAGGGAATATATTTTTCAGATGTCATTATTTGAAAAAGAGAGGGTTACCCAAGTATAACTTTAGCCAAGTTTGCATGTACATTTTCCCATTTATTTGCACGTATTGTGCTGCGAATACAGAAATGTAAAATAGGTTAAAAAGCTTAATCTGATGAAAATGTTCATGGTTTAATTTTGGAAAACCTCAGTGGGTAAAAGGATTAATTTATAAAAAGCCTAACAGATTTAAAATTGCATCCTGTTTATGAAGAAAAGAAATAGTTAACTTTCTAATTCACCGGAAGTGAAATTAAAATTTATCACATGCTGTTGCAAGAGCATTATGTTAAAATTCTTATTATATCAGCTTCAGCTATCACTATGTTAATCTTGAATTTCTTTAACTCTGGTATGTGCATGTATGTATGTAATAAATAATTATTTATTTAACTAGTGAGTAAGAGTTTGTCATTTTGATTAAGACAATTATCATCTGCCATACAAAGTAAGTAAGTTATTTTGGATCATTCCATTTGCTGATGTAATATTCTTTGTTGTGACATAGTTACATTCCTATGATGTAATCCATCACTGATAAAAAAAAAAAGGAATCGTTAGGTTTTAGTTCAGAAGAGTACTACGCTTCTGTCTGATAGTACAGAATAAATCCCTAAAACTGTTTCTGCTTTTTTATATTCTGAACCCAATTCATCAGTTGTCAATAGCAACCGGAAGTGAAATTAAAAAGTAGAAGCCAACTCTGTCAGAAAAGGCTAAATGGACAAAGCCCATTTTATCATTTCATGAATTTTTTATTCCAGTGGATAAGCCAATTGATTTCCTTCTGGTGATATGATACACTTTCAGATGTTACCAGAAAGCATGTATTATTTGAATAGAATTTTAAATTGTAAGGTATTTTAACATATTGCAGAGTGATTTAATGTAGCGTTTAAAAGTAAATACATATTTCTAAAGTAAATACTATGTATTAAAAAATGCATAAAACCCCCTTTATTACATGGACTTAAAGCCTCTATATTTTATTAATTTCACATGATGCTAAATGAATGTAAAGGGTTCATTCTGTGTCAGTCCAATTCAATACAACAAATTGTATCATTATTAGTAGAACTGTACCAGACATCTTTGGGACAGATCTCTATGAATTAAGAAAGACAGATTTACTACTTGAAATAAATGTATTTTTAGTAGAGGGACTCTATCTGTCCTGGAAATTTGTGAAGGAAAGGGTAAGGTAGGAGTAGGTATATTACTGGTATTTAAGAAAGATGCTGTTTTTTCTCTTAATGATGTTTTTATTTTTTTTTTTTACACGGGCCAATACCTTTAGTTAAAATATGTTTAAGGCTGTGTGAGGCACATTACACTATGTGATTGATTATTGATACTTCTCATGAGTAACTACAGATAGTGTCAAGTGCAGGTTACAGGAATTTTAAACATGGTTGTACTTGGTATGAAATTTTTCAGTTCTCATCATATGCAATGTTGACTTTTGCCTAGTTTATTGATGTTTATTATATATGAATAAAACATAGTATTGAAATGGAAGACTTTATACTTTGCAGGGAAATATATTCCACCTTTACTTACAAGTGTTTGTAGTGGTAAAATAAAGATTTGATGTTTCTTTTACTGTTAATCAAATATTGTTCACAAGCTAAATGTCATCTTATGGTGATCAAAGGAGAAAGAACACACCCAGGGAGGATAAAATAAACTGATGGTGTCCATGGCTACCATTTAACAGTAAAAATTTTTATTTCTTTATGTTTTATACATTTTTTTTCTTTATAAGCTGATCCATGAGGAGGAGAAAAGTGTGTCTCTATCTGTAGATTTATTCCTTCTATAAGTTTTTTACTAGCACTTGGGTTTCTCCTAGTTTTTGATAACATTAAGGAGTCTTCAGTACTTTTAAAATAGTCTGTGCTTTGTCAGACAAAGCAGAATTTGCAAAATGAGAAGAAAAATTCCCTTTCTTTTCTATTTAAGTCATATATTATATTACTGTTTGGAGTAATTTATTATCACAGCCTCAAGGAAAATAGCAGATCATAACTATTCTCTTGCATCTGAAGCATGTCTGGGAAACACAGTCCTACAAAATTAAGTGTTGCCAGACTTTCTTCTTTCTGTTCACAATACCAAAGAATTAGAATTAGTTAGGATTTTGGGATGTCAAATGGCTGTGTTTCTCTGCATTTGTGAAGATTTCAGAATGGAGAGTTTAAACCAAGAACTATTTAAATACAAGAGCCTGGTTCATCAAATCTCTTCATCACACACAGCTGAAGAATAGTTCTTCCACGTAATTAAAATATAGAGGTGTAGTAAAGGTGCATTACAAATGTCTTTGCTGGAAGAGAAGACTTGTTTTCACCTGACTAGTCAAAGCTGATAGCAACGTTCTTTATGATTCTCACTATCTCTATGACTGTGGGTATGCAGTATGACCAAAAGCTCTGTAGTAGATTTTCATTTTTTATCTCAAAATCATTGGTCGTATGTGAGTTGTGCTTTCTGGAAGATATCAGTTGTGAATCAATGAGCTATTCATCCTAGACTCCATTTGTAATAGGTGGAGAAAAGTTAGGGCACATTTAGGGTACAACTGATCTGGACTGCTGTAGAGGTCTACTTAAGAGAGATAAATTGGACACTAGAAATCACTCTCTGTCCATTTACTATTGATGTCATTGTAAACCTCTGCCTTGGTCAGATTAATCACAGCTCCTTTTACTAGGCTTAACTGAACTCCAGATGTGAAACTTAATTTGTGACAAAAGCTGGCATGAAAATCTTTGATCTCAGGCACTGAATCCAATCTAATGACATTATGTGCCTTAGTAATATCCCTATCCCATTGATACCTGGAATTTTTTACGTATATGTTCAAAGATACATAGTCTTATTTGTGACTACTACATGTAGATAGTTTGAAAGTAGAAACTTGGTATCTGTCTAAACATTTATGTAATGTCTTCAACCTGATGACTGGTAGGCATATTCCCTTTGTACTTGGCATCTAATAAATCAACAATGCATATCATTGTCCCTCCAATAGCCCTTAATTTCTTCTCTACCTATATATCAATATGTAATGCCACTATCTGTACTTTCCTCCATTGTAAAGTATTTTTTTGAATATTAATTTCTTTCACTCTGTGGTTGAGGGCATTTTCAGTTTTATTCTTTTGTTTTATAGGTATTCAAGTCTCCTTTTTTTATCTGCTGAGTGCTCAAAGGAGACTTTTCCTTGCAGTCTAAAGTTCTAGTAAACCCCTTTATAAAAATCTTCACCTTTTAAGAAACATATTCCACATAGGTCTTGTGAGAAATCCTATCTGTGTGTGTTTGGCAGGGAAGCAGTGCTAGAGCTTAATTTCTACTCATGGCTAAAGGAGATGATTTCAGGTCCTTTGAAAACTTCCTTTCAAATGCAGAAGGATGAAGATAGTCCCTGTAAGCAAAACTAGTTCCTATGGAAGGTAAACAGGCTGCTTCTGTTTTATTTTGCAAGCAAATACATGAAATTAATTTTAACATCAGAGGAGGTTCAGATTTTTGTTAGGAGAGTTATCAAGACTCTTACAAAGCATCTGAAAGTTGAACTTGTCAGTTCCTACAGCCATTTTAAGATAAAATTCTATTAGTCAAGACATCATTAGTGGTCTTTACATTTGTCCCTTTGGTCAGCAAGTGCTACCCTTGTGAACTGAGGACAAAATGGTGAAATTTGTTTTTCTGTAATGGCAGCAGTTGGCATAATTTAGAAAATAGTGTTTTGTTCTCAGTTGCTTTCTCTTGTAAGTTAGGGTCATTTTCCCAAAGTTGGCTTGAAAAGTATCTTGATTATGGCTGGAAGGTGTGGAAGTCAAGACTGGAAAACTGATAGTAGCTCTTTCTCTTACCAGACAGATGGTAATCAGTACGTAGTTTGAAAGTAGAAATATCTTGTCATTGGAATAAGACTCAGGAAAAGTAGAGGAACATGGAATCTTCTGTTAATAGTAGCTGATCAGCCTTCTTATATAAAATGAAGTAGCCTTTTTAAATTACAGCTACAAAGTTAAAATAGTTTTAGCTGTGGTGGTCAGGATTACTTAAGGTAAGTATTCTCGATTCTGATTGCTATTGAAGCTATCCTTGCTGACCTTGAGGGTTTCTTGGGCTGCTGTTTCTTCAGCATATCCACCAATGGAAAAGTTAGAAAAACTTTTTTACACTTCAGTAGGCAACCTGTTCATTATTGAGAATACAATGAATGTTAACCAAACAATGAAAAGGTATTTCTAGTAAAAATCTGACTTTCCCTTTAAAGTTATTCATGAATGGTTTGGAAATGAAAGCATTGCAATTGTGCAATTCACCTTATAACACACTGTGGAAAGAAAATCAGTGAGCTATTATCACAGAATTTTATCAAGAAAGGACTGACTTTTCAACTCCCTTGGTATCACTGTCTGTATTTTTCCCAAAGCACTTTAAAAGAACAGATTTTGTAAAGGTATGTGCTGTGCGATGAACTGAAAGCTATTGGTTATTTTTTTTCTTGACAGAATGAACTATATTAAAAAGTCAAAGAAATACACTTTTTTTCTTTGAAGACAAGGAAAGTACCAAGTTTTTCTGATCTCATAGATGTACAGTTCTCTGGACAATGTACATTGCTACCCTATTTTTTTGTATTCCTGGTGTAGCAGCACAGAGAAACTGCAGATTGCCCCGACTCATGTGTAGGGCCTTGCACTTGGCTTTGTTGAACCTCATGAGATTCACACAGGCCCACTTCTCCAGCTTGTCCAGGTCCCTCTGGATGACATCCCCTCCTTCTGGTTTGACAACTGCACCAATCAGCTTAGTTTCATCTGCAAACTTGCTGAGGGTGCACTCAATCTCACTGTCTGTATTATCGATGAAAATATTAAACAGCACTGGTCCCAGTACAGACCCCTGATCCACTTGTCACAAATCTCCATCTGGACATCAAACTATTGACCACTGCTCTCTGAATGAGACCATGCAAGCAACTCCTTGTCCACCAAACAGTCCACCCATCAAATCCATATCTCTCTAATTTAGAGACAAGGATGTTGTGGGGGACAGCATCAAAGGCTTTACCGAAGTCTAGATAGATCACTTCCATTGCTTTTCCTGTGTCCACTGATGCAGTCACTCCATCATAGAAAGCCACTATGTTGGTCTGGCTGGACTTGCCCTTGGTGAAGCTGTGTTGGCTGTCTTGAATCGCCTCCCTGTTCTCCATGTGCTTTAGCATAGCTTCTAGGAGGATCTGTTCCATGATCTTTCCCGGCACAGAGGTGAGGCTGACAGGTCTGTAGTTTCCAGGGTCATCTTTTCTACTCTTTATAAAAACAGGCACAGTGTTGCTCTCCAGCCAGTCACCAGAGACTTCCTCTAACTGCCCTGACATTTTATATACCACAGAGAGTGGCTTGGCCACCACATCAGCCAATTCCCTCAGTACTCTGGGATGCATCTTCTCAGGTCCCATAGACTTTTATATATTCAGATTCCTCAGGTGGTCATGAACCTGATTGTCCCATACAGTGGGAGGGCCTATAATTGCCTGGTCCCTGTCTTGCTGTTCAAGACACAGGAGGGGTGAGGAGAGCATTTGCCAGTGAAGACTGAGGCAAAAAAGTTGTTGAGAACTTCAGCCTTCTCCTTGTCTGTGTATATGAGGTCATCATTTTCGTCCATCAGTGGGGTTATGCTTTCTTTAACCTTTCTTTTCTGATTTACCTATAGAAGCTCTTCTTGTTACTCTTTGCTTCCTTTGCCAAGTTCAGCTCCAGCTGCACCTTGATCATCATGACCCCATAACTGCACAACTGGGCAGCATCCCTATACTCTTCCCATGTTCCAGCAGGTCTTGACTCAGCCACTCTAATCTCTTCCCTTCCCTGCCTGATTTCTTACATCTGGACACTGAGTGTTCTTGTACTCTATAGAAATTATCCTTAAATATCTGCCAGCTCCTTTCTACTCCTTTGTTCCTGGGGACTGTTTCCCAGGAAATCCTAATGACTAACTCATTGAAGGGCTCAGATTTTGGTTTCCTGAAGTTTAGGATCCTGACTATGCTCCTCATCTGTCCTATATATTTCAGGACCTTGAACTCCAACAATGCGTGATGACTGCAGCCCAGACTGCCTCTGATCTTGACGTTGTTGATGAGCTCACTTGCACTGGTGACCATCCAGTCCTCTAATGCATCCCTTCAGATAGGGGTGTCTGTTTCCTGGATTAAGAAATTATCTTTGATGCACTCTAGGAGTCTCCTGGATTGCCTAAAGCTTGCTGTGCTACTTTTCCAGCAGATGTCAGGGTGGTTGAAGGCCTCCAATAGGATGAGAGCTTGTGAGTGTGAAGCCTTCTGTAGCCTTCTTCCTAGAGCTTCATCTGTAGGCTCTCTTTGATGAAGTGGTCTGTAGCAGACACACCCACAACATTCCTTTTGTTGCCTTGGTCTTTTATTCTCTCCCATAAGCTTTCCACCTGATGGTGGCTATTCTTCAGGCACCGCTCTTCAGCTTTTCACACTCTATCCTTTTCCTTGTATAGAGGGTGACGCCTCTGCTCCTCCTTCCAGGTCTGTCCCTTCTGAACAGGCTGTAGACATCAATAGCCACACTTCAGTCATGGGATTTGTCCCACCAGGTTTCAGTAAGAGCAGTCAGATCATAGATTTCTAGCAGCACGGTGGTTTCCAACGCCTCCTGTTTGTTGCCCAAGCTGAGTGCTTTTGTGTAGAGGCGCTTCATCCGGGCTTTGGGCTGTATCACTCTCTTAGTGGAACACCCCTTATTTCCCTTAAGGTGTTCAATGGAAGTTTCCTTGTTGACTCCTACTGCCTCAGGAGTGCCCCCACCCTCTTCTCCCCATCCTCCATCAATCTCCGCAAGACTTCAAGCATGTTGCAGCATCCCCAACATGCCCAGGTCAACAGCTTGAGGACCCATACCAGCATCCTGTCTCTCTAAACATAGTGTGTCCTCCCACAGCCTGCAAACCTGATATTATCCCCCTCACCATTCACATCTAGTTTAAAGCCCTCTCAATGAGCCCTGCAAGCTCCTGAGCAAATACCCTTTTTCCACTTTAAGAAGTGGCTTGCATTTGATGCCTGGTGCCATGTAGGCTATCNCCTTGGTGAAGCTGTGCTGGCTGTCTTGAATCGCCTCCCTGTTCTCCATGTGCTTTAGCATAGCTTCTAGGAGGATCTGTTCCATGATCTTTCCCGGCACAGAGGTGAGGCTGACAGGTCTGTAGTTTCCAGGGTCATCTTTTCTACTCTTTATAAAAACAGGCACAGTGTTGCTCTCCAGCCAGTCACCAGAGACTTCCTCTAACTGCCCTGACATTTTATATACCACAGAGAGTGGCTTGGCCACCACATCAGCCAATTCCCTCAGTACTCTGGGATGCATCTTCTCAGGTCCCATAGACTTTTATATATTCAGATTCCTCAGGTGGTCATGAACCTGATTGTCCCATACAGTGGGAGGGCCTATAATTGCCTGGTCCCTGTCTTGCTGTTCAAGACACAGGAGGGGTGAGGAGAGCATTTGCCAGTGAAGACTGAGGCAAAAAAGTTGTTGAGAACTTCAGCCTTCTCCTTGTCTGTGTATATGAGGTCATCATTTTCGTCCATCAGTGGGGTTATGCTTTCTTTAACCTTTCTTTTCTGATTTACCTATAGAAGCTCTTCTTGTTACTCTTTGCTTCCTTTGCCAAGTTCAGCTCCAGCTGCACCTTGATCATCATGACCCCATCACTGCACAACTGGGCAGCATCCCTATACTCTTCCCATGTTCCAGCAGGTCTTGACTCAGCCACTCTAATCTCTTTCCTTCCCTGCCTGATTTCTTACATCTGGACACTGAGTGTTCTTGTACTCTATAGAAATTATCCTTAAATATCTGCCAGCTCCTTTCTACTCCTTTGTTCCTGGGGACTGTTTCCCAGGAAATCCTAATGACTAACTCATTGAAGGGCTCAGATTTTGGTTTCCTGAAGTTTAGGATCCTGACTATGCTCCTCATCTGTCCTATATATTTCAGGACCTTGAACTCCAACAATGCGTGATGACTGCAGCCCAGACTGCCTCTGATCTTGACGTTGTTGATGAGCTCACTTGCACTGGTGACCATCCAGTCCTCTAATGCATCCCTTCAGATAGGGGTGTCTGTTTCCTGGATTAAGAAATTATCTTTGATGCACTCTAGGAGTCTCCTGGATTGCCTAAAGCTTGCTGTGCTACTTTTCCAGCAGATGTCAGGGTGGTTGAAGTCCTCCAATAGGATGAGAGCTTGTGAGTGTGAAGCCTTCTGTAGCCTTCTTCCTAGAGCTTCATCTGTAGGCTCTCCTTGATGAAGTGGTCTGTAGCAGACACACCCACAACATTCCTTTTGTTGCCTTGGTCTTTTATTCTCTCCCATAAGCTTTCCACCTGATGGTGGCTATTCTTCAGGCACCGCTCTTCAGCTTTTCACACTCTATCCTTTTCCTTGTATAGAGGGTGACGCCTCTGCTCCTCCTTCCAGGTCTGTCCCTTCTGAACAGGCTGTAGACATCAATAGCCACACTTCAGTCATGGGATTTGTCCCACCAGGTTTCAGTAAGAGCAGTCAGATCATAGATTTCTAGCAGCACGGTGGTTTCCAACGCCTCCTGTTTGTTGCCCAAGCTGAGTGCTTTTGTGTAGAGGCGCTTCATCCGGGCTTTGGGCTGTATCACTCTCTTAGTGGAACACCCCTTATTTCCCTTAAGGTGTTCAATGGAAGTTTCCTTGTTGACTCCTACTGCCTCAAGAGTACCCCCACCCTCTTCTCCCCATCCTCCATCAATCTCCGCAAGACTTCAAGCGTGTTGCAGCATCCCCAACATGCCCAGGTCAACAGCTTGAGGACCCATACCAGCATCCTGTCTCTCTAAACATAGTGTGTCCTCCCACAGCCTGCAAACCTGATATTATCCCCCTCACCATTCACATCTAGTTTAAAGCCCTCTCAATGAGCCCCGCAAGCTCCTGAGCAAATACCCTTTTTCCACTTTAAGAAGTGGCTTGCATTTGATGCCTGGTGCCATGTAGGCTATCCCATTGTCAAAAAAACCCAAAGTTGTTACAGCGACGTCAGCCATCTGTTAATAGACTGGGTGCATTTGACCCTTCCATTGTCACTGCCTGCAACTGGAAGGAGGAAGGAACAAATCACCTGGGTTCCAGATTCCCTCACTAGCCATCCCAAGGCCCTGAAGTCTCTTTTGATCATCCCTGGGCTACGTACTGCAGCTTCTTCACCGCCCATGTGGAAGATCAGTAACAGGCAGTAGTCTGAGAGCTGTACCAGACCCATGAGTTTCCTAGTAATATCCCTTACCCGGGCTCCTGGAAGGCAGCAGACTTCCCTATGAGTAGGGTCTGCTTGACATATTGGACCCTCTGTTCCACTCAGCAAGGAGTCTCCTAGAACTATGACTTGCCTTTTCTTCGTTTTGGACATTGTAGTAGTATGGGATGTGTGTCACTCTGGTCTTGGACCCTGCTCCGATGTAAGTAGATAGGCACCCACATTGTGTGCCCAGGGAGGTGGTTGACTCGCCTTCCCTGGAGGTGTTTAAGGTGTGGGTGGATGAAGTGCTGAGGTGCATGGTTTAGAAATTGGTGGGAATAGCTGGACTCAATGATCTGGTGGGTCTCTTCCAACCTGGTGATTCTATGATTCTATGATTGTCCACTGATTAATCCTTCACGGGTAGAGCCTTGTACCTATTGTGCAGAGGCACCTGAGGAGGCATGGGCAGGGAGGGGGTTCGTTTTCTGCCCTGTTGGTGGACTTACTTCCACTCCCTTTGGTCACTTAGAATCAGCTGTCCCAGCTGTGTCCCCTCCCAACTTCTTGTGCACCCTGATCCTGCTCTCTGGTGGGGTAGCGTGAGAAGAATAAAAGGCTTTGAAGCTGTGTAACCGCTACTTAACAATAACTAAAACATCCCTATGTTATCAGGACGAATCCAAAACACAGTCCCTTACAAGCTACTATGGAAAAAATATATTCTGTCCCAGTCAAAACCAGCACAGAAGATAGGATTGAGCATGTATTTCATTATGAATTTGTCTTTCACTATGAATGCATGAAGCAGTTGTAGTGGCTTTTTTTGCAATGTAACATTAAAAATTATTTTCATTTCTTTGTGCAAATTACAGAGGTTTTTAAATTCCTTTCATTTTTCAAAGTAGTGCTTAATATAAAACAATTTCAGTAAAAGTTCACCTCTGTGGAACATACTGTGTGCATCAGTGTTAAATTTTGTGGCTGGATAGTGTAACCTAGATGACAGACTTTTTATTTATTACTTTTGCAAGAAATTTCTAGTCACAAATGCACTTTTCTCAGATTGAGTCAGAAATACAGATATCACAGGTTACTGCCAAGAGGTCTATTTTTTCATTATGTGTTTTCTAAGTTTACACAAGACAAAAATATAAAATAAATAAAAGTATAGAAACTGACAGAAACTAGGGAAATTCACCTGGGAAAAAAAAACATTCTATCATATTGTATTTGTTTTCTGTAAACAGCTTGCCTTATACTCTGAAGACGACATTTCTTTAAAACAACTTTTCATTTTCTTAAATGTATTTTGTTTTAAGTCTTTTTTAGTTAATGCCTTGCTAATGCATTGAATTTTGTTCAGCAACCAGATAATCAATCAGACTGGCGTGCAAATGTCTTATATATCAAGCACTCAGTGGAAGAGGTTTGATTAGTAAGGAAGAATCAAGACATTGATTAAAGACATTGCCTAAACAGATCAAGACTTATGTCAGTCATAAGTGACTCATTTTCTTTGGTCAAGATAGAAGGAGCTGCCCTGCATGCCTTCTGGAGTGCAGGAGGGATAGTGGGAAAAGAAACAAGTGATAACACTTTTGAGGAATTTGAGCAAATAAAAACAATTTCCAGTGAGCAAAAAAGAGACGATATGCACTGTGCACGGGTGTCCAACTGTGAAAAATGGCCAATGATAACTGTCCTCTGCTGTGCAGGCTTCTCATCACTTCCCAGTCTTGATTTCCACACTTCAAGCTTCTCCTGCTCCATTTCTCTCTCATTTCAGGGTCTCTCTGTTTTTCCTATGCCAGAGCTACAACCTTCCTCCTCACAATTCCACTCTGGCTAAAGAGAATTCTCAAGCCTCTGTCTTAAATCTCCTGTCTCAAGATCCACACCTTTCTGGTTGCCAAGCCAGTTCAGCCTTTCATGTCTGACCTCCCCTAGTCTCTTCGTTTTCAGCCATGCCCCCTCTGCCCCAGCTGTTCATCTTGCAGCCCTGGAGTGTCCTTCGTTGTGGCTTTCACTGTTCCCAGCCACATGCTGCCGTGGCATGCACTCTACTTCCCCATCTTTATTTGCACCCATTACTGGTGCTCTGTTAGACAGACAACTGAATCTGTGCTGCTGCACTGCTGTCCTTGCAAAAGCAACAAGGCTAGCTTTTAGTCTGGCAGGAATTTTAGAAACTTGGATAAATGCTTTGGCTAAATAGCAGATGCAGGCTCAATGCAAGTTGCATTTATCAATCATTTTCCTAGTGGTAATGCCTGATAGTGCAATAATGACAAGTAGTAACCCTGAACCAGGCCCTTTTTCCTTAGTTTTTTATAATTCAGTTGACAAAGAAGCTGGTGTGAAAAAGTTCTAAAACAGTGAGTTATTTCTGCAAAATAAGTCAGTGTTGCTCAGATAACTTTGCTTCAAAAATAACAGAACCCCATGAATTCCCTTAGTGGGGCACCACCAAATTTGCCTGCTAGTGCCTAGTTCTTACATTAAGAATGATACTGGCCAGGCTAGTAAAATGAGTATATGTTATGTAGTTGAATCATTACAAGGATCCCTATACTGGCGGTTTTTACTCTTCTGTCTTTCTAGCTTTCCCATAGAAATAGAAAAGCCAACGAGATAAAAGGTCCTTAGTATATACAGAGCGGCTTGATGTCTTTTAGGGTGATTCTTTTCACTGTTGTGCCTCTGAAGTTATTTCCATTGCAACTCCATTCTTGGTTACTCCTTTCAATATACTTTTAAATCAGCCTCTTATTACTCTGATTCCGTCCCCACACTTAGTTGCTCATCTCAGTTTAATTGTGCTGCTTCTCATATGAAAACTAGTAGACTGATGGTGCTAGGAAGATTTGGGTTTTTTCACTCTCTTTGTAGCTTAGAGCTTAGTTGACTCTCCTATTAGTTGACTCTTCCTTCTGTGAAGGAAGCTATATCACCTACTGGTTGGTTTGAAAACATTTTCAGCTTGCACTGTAATGTCTTTGAAAGTCTGTAGAACACTACAAAGGGTTTACAAAATGCAGGTGATAAGGTTATCACCAGTGCCTTAAGATACCCATACAGAAAACAGCTCACGAATTTCCAGTGCACGTGCAAACTGAAAGGTGGCAGCAACTCCTAGATCAAGATTACCCCAAGCCTTCCATTAGCAAATGTTTCTATATTGATTGCGGTGGAATTTTGACCTTTATTTGGAATAGCGTGACTTCAAATAAGTTCTCAGCCATATTTTAAGGATTTTAAAACAGTAACTTTCATACTTTTCTAGGTTTTTTGATTTTCCCCTGATTTTTATCTGGTAGAGGGGATTAATGAAATGAAAAAGAAAAAAAGGCCACAGGAATATGCACACAATTTTCCATTTTTTTAAAGTAACTAAAGATTAAAAGCAGGATATTTTGTGTTGTCATTTTTTATAATGGCACTGTATCATTACTGCAGATATTAAACATCTTATGAGTGGGGGCCGGATGTGTGTCTTTTAAGTGTATGGAAGCAGTGCAAGAGCTATTTAGGTAACACAGTAGGTTAAAACAATTACAATACACTTCATAAATCACAAGCAAACAAGATATTTTAGGGAAGGAGCGTGATGGATGAGGTCACCAGATATACAGTATGTCATTTAGTTAACTTAAGACCATACTTTTCCCATAATGTAGTAGATGAACTCATTAGTTACAATGAAAAACAGTAAGAAGGAGGCATCTGGCTTCCAACTGCCCATTTCTGACAGGGTTAAGATTGCTAGATCTGGTAATGTTTCTGCTTTTTCTACTGACATGGCCTTCTGCTGCAGAAAACTGATGAGGTTTGCTGAAAATTTACAAGCTTACTGTCACAATGTTATAACATAGACAGATGCAATCAGTTATATTTTTGCTTCTGTTCATGTTTATAGTTTTGCTGAGTTGCTTTGAGTATGTAGGATTTTTTTTAAAAAAGCATACTGGTTTAGATTTCCTAAATAACATTGTGAGGCAGTGTTCTCTATTCCTGAACTCTGAAGGCAACAGAAGTGCTATGACACAGTATAAATGAAGATAGAATAAAACTTATGGATATGCAATGTTGTCATTAAAACTGGTTGGGTTTTCTGGCTCATGCTCAGGAGTCTGAGATTTACCTAATATACCAATAATAAGTCTAATCCAGAAGGTCCTGTAATACATCTTTTTAGACATATCTCAATTTCACAAATACTGATTTGCTTTTTTTCTTGTTTGAAAGGCAATTATTAAGCTATTTCATCTGTTCTAAGTTTGTTTGCATTTGGTTTACCAGAAGTAAATTGGACCTTTAAAATTCTTGTTCATTTAGCTTACTTGATGCTTTCAAAATGAGAGTTAATGCATTGGATTTAAGTAGCATTTAGAGATTGTTATTCAGATTGATAAATCAGCCTCAGCCTCCTTGATATAGTGCAGCACATTCATATTAGGTACTGGAGACACAGGAAGAAAAGTAAAGATACAAGTCTGGTTTCTGTGGATATGAACTATCCATATACTTACCTGTATATAGAATAACTTCTTTTGATATTTTTTGCCTAAATCTTTTAGTTAGTGTTATGTTTTTTAACTTCAAATGGTCCACTCCTCTAGGCATTTTATTCTTATCTGGAAACAAAGGATTTCAAGGCACCCACTGAATAATTACAAGCCTAATTACAGAGTCTTGAAATTAGTTCTAATTTTTTAATTTACTACTGCTAACTGGAAGGATATTCCAGGGGAAACTTAATTGCATAGTGATGGCAGTCACTTCTCAGTCTAAATGTATTTCTGGTGCATTTGCACTCAGTTTTTCTCATGCTAGCTCTTCCATTTAACTTAAATCCTTTTTCTGGGGTTTGCATGCTGAAAATATATGTATATTAGCTGTTGTATGCCCTCTCAGTGTTAGTTTGTCTAGACAGAAACAGCCAAATTCTTTTTTTCTGCACAATCACTGTAAATAGTGGGCACTTCCATCTTCCTCACATATAACAGTGTACACATAATAAGCTCTATCAATGCCTTCTCTAATGCTTTTAATAGTTATCTCTTGCAGGGGCTATTCCTTCAGAAAAGTTTTGAATCATAGTTATCTTTTCCATAACAGTGTTGCATTGGTAATAGAACAATTATGGAGTGAATTATATATACAGATCCTTCACTGCAGTCATTTCCAGCGGGTGAATTCCAATAATAATGGGAANCTTTGAAAACTCTTTGATGGCTACTTCTTAGCCAGTTTCACTTCCTACCTTCTATGAATTTCTGCGTTCCCTTGACTAAATTATCTGTTGTAACAACTCCAGCTTTACTGAATTTTACTACTTTTGTCCTTATTTTCTTTGAGCAGTAATTTTTTTTTAAAAGCTCTTTTAGCAAAGGCATTTTGTAATCAGTCTCATTCCATTACTATTCTTTCTCCAAAATAAATCGTGAAATCTCACTTACTGTCGAAGGCTTGTAGTTGTCCAGATAATTTGTTATCTTTTTCTGAAGAAAAACAATGAGTGGTATTTTCCGGACATGTGTTGCTATGTCCACTTACCTGTTTAGCAAAAGTACTTGCTACTAGACCAGTAATTTCAGACTATTTCTTTCAAAATCGGCTTGGAGTGAGTGTGTTCCCATTATTTTAGTACATTAAAATCTTTCTTCTGGTTTAGTTAAGGTATTTGAGTTACACAACCACATTTCCATCAGCTTTACTGTCTTTAGTTTTGTGTTAAGCGTTGTTGACAATGAAAATTGAGGTTAGGTGTACTCTATCATGTAGTGGGTTGTCGTCTTTTTCAGTGTCCTCTTTTCTTTTAGCTAAGAGTGGAACTTTATGCTATTTTACTTGCCAGACATTACAAGGGCAACAATCTGCTTGACTGGCAATCTAATCCTACTCTTCCCTTCAACTCACAAGTGTTGCCTTTGTATCATTCTGTGGATCAGATGTCCTTCTGTGCCTAATATAGGCAGTACTAAGTAGATATGGATTTTTTTTTATTTCCTGACTTGGCAGATGCTGAGTGCGTTTTACACAACTCATAAATCCAGTTTCTACTTCCTGTTTCACAAAGCAAGGCTCATGCATGTTTGATAAGATGAGTTTAAGGCACTTAGGAGAAAGAGGAGAAGAAAGTAGCTTCAGCATTTATGGCAGAAAACAATGCTCATTATAATGAGTTATTCTGCTTTGTGTTTTTAAAAGCCTCTTATGTTCTATCAATATCTATTTGGTTGTACACATAAAGAGTTTTACACTACCATTAGTTCATAAATACATAATAAACACATAAATAATCTTATATAGATTTTTTTATGTGCACATGCACACATTCAAACTTATGCTTATGTGGTAAATATGTAAATATTTTACACGTGACTGTAGCAAACAGATGGTAGTAAGTTATGAGAAGACATTTGGTTTGGAATAGGCAGAAGGTCAGAGCTTCTTGTAGGTATGTTGTAAATATTTCCCATATCTAAACTGCTGTATCAGAACCAAAAACAACCAACCGACCCAAAAAGTGTTCCTAATTCATACATGAACCAGCTAAATCTTATAATCAAGGCAAGTGAACACATGAAAATAAGGTAGTTTGAAAATAAATTAAAATATCAATTTGAGTGCAAGCTTTTTGTCATTAAAAATAAACACAGTCTGTTGCTTTAAAAAATATAACCAAAACTTTGAATATGGAAGTTGTTCACAACTCTAGCTAACATTTTACTGAGCATAGGAAATTATCCTTATTTAATGAAGTTGTGTTCATTTCACTTAAGGAATTAATAGAGGTACACTTTTCTCATTTACAAGATGTTGTAGAACTGGAAATGTTCCAACCTCAACAGATTCACCTTGCTCATCTCTATAAAGCTGTGTTTATTGTTTTCTTAACATTTGAAAGAAAGGATTACAAAATTTACTTTTTGTGGGAATGGGAAAGTTATCTAAGGAATGAATAATGGCACTTCTTTTTCTATACATGTGTAAATAAATTTGTACTCAGTTTAATGTTATGTGTGTAAAAATGTGTATAACACAATTTGTAAACAAAGATAAAGTAAACAAAAGGTCTAGCAGTTTTCTTTTGAATGGAAGCTTAATATTTGTTGACAGCAATGAAAAGACTAAATTTTATAGTAATCCTAAAGCATAACTGATTGCATATTTCTCTTCAGCAGTCAAACAGATCACACAGATATGAAGTCAATAGGTTATAATTTTAGTGTTGGTTTTTTTTCTGGGAGTATTGTGCTGTTTGATTGTAGTGTGAGTAGTGAGTTGTAATCTCTAAATATCACTGAGCTTGCATAATGCAGCTCTGGGCGCCCTCTTCCATGCCTTTAGATATAGCAAACAGCTGTTGAAAGCAAAATGTTTTGTATATAGAATGAGTTTTTAAGGTGCAAACTACTAAGATGTGTGGATTTTCTAACGCTTAATTTCTGTCTTGTAAAAACTTATAATCATATTTTTAGGAGTAAAAAAATCAAACTAAGTTGTAAATATTGTTCATCATCTCTATTTCACTACAGAGACACCAACTGTGTTTCCAGAAAATATCAAAGATAAAGAAACACCAACACCAGTTGAAGATATTCAGCTGGAAAGCTCTATTCCTCATACAGATTCTGGAATAGGAGATGAACAGATGCCAAACATTTTGAATGGGACAGACTTGGAGACCAGCACAGGCCCTGATGCTATGAGTGAGCTCTTATCTACTCTCTCTTCAGAAGTGAAGAAATCTCAGGAGAGCTTAACAGAAAGCCCCAGTGAAATCCTGAAACCAGCATCATCAATATCCAGTATCAGCCAAAGTAAAGGCATCAATGTCAAGGAAATACTGAAAAGTCTTGTGGCAGCCCCTGTTGAAATTGCAGAATGTGGTCCAGATCCGATCCCTTACCCAGATCCTGCACTGAAGAGAGAAGCTCATGCTATTCTTCCCATGCAGTTTCACTCATTTGACAGGTATATGGTTTGATCATTATTTTATATTGATGTTATTCAGAAATTTGAAGAATTTTTTTTTAGTTACTCTTCTATTGGTTTGTATTAGAGTATATTAAAAAGCAGCTGCATTGTTACCAAAACAGACTGTATAGTATAGACAAAGGTAATTGACCTTGGTTTTCTCTGTCAGCAGCAAATAAACTCTACAAGGTACTTAGAAAACAAGCCTGTTGTAAGGAAATATTTTTGCAATAAAATCTTTTTTTCCTTTGAAACAGCATTTTAATGAGGAAGAGGAGGGGTAATTGCTGATATAGAACAGACAAACTGTGCAGAAATTCAGTCAAAAATTCTTTCAAAGGCTTAAATCTTAATTGAATCCATCATTGCACTGTTTTCTGTTTCTGGAATGCTTTAACCATGACAAATTGTTTGCATGGTCATGGTGGAAACCACTTTTCTTTTAGGTCTTTAAAAAACAAATACCCTCAAAAGTTAGTATTTAAAAATAAACTGCCGAACACTTCCACGGAGAGTCCTTTGTTTCCTATTTCAGGCTGCAACTTCTAATGAATATACTTTTCTTTAAATATCCAGTCCATCTCAGTAATCTTGAACATTGTTGAACAGAAGTTGTGATAAAATGTGCCATAGACAACATCTTTCCAGAAGAAGGGTAGGCTATTCTGTTATGGGTTCAGTCTTAACCTGTGCAAAGAGCTAACTCTTATGCCTGTGGATGTTGCCATGCTGATTTTCCAGTATGACAGGAACCCTGTGGTATCTTCATAAAAATGTTCTAAAAAAGTAAAAAATGGAATAAAGACTTAACTAAGAGATACGGGAAAGCCACGTCTCAAAATTTTAAGCAAGGTTGTAGAAATGCATTAGGTCATCACACAGATGGAGGAAATTAAAAATAAATTAAGAAAATGGCTATTTTGTGATTTATTCTAAAAATCTATTTGCATTCACAGAAAAACTGCAAAAATGTCAAATGCCTTTATTAAAGTGTTAAGAAAAACAATATGCAACCAGTACTTTCAGTGTAATACGCAAGAAGATAGATGAGAATTGTAGGATTAAAATGAAGGAGCACTTTTACATTAGGAATTCCATAGAAAATCTAGTGCTTTTTTTTTGTGTGTGTATATATGTATTAGTATGGAAGCTGCTTTTCTGAAATAACTCAATAAAGAATCAGACATTATCTGTGGTAACAAAGAAGATTGGATCAAGACAGGAGAAGTAAAATGTGCTTTAGAAACAATGAACGTATCCCGCTCTAATAATATTTTAGATCCTAAAGCTATTTCAAAGAAAAGCTCATTTAGCAACTGTTTTATTAAAAGGATATTTTTTTGTTCATCAGTCTGCATATTTTGATTTTGGAGTGATTTCATAGTGAAGTGAAATTTTTTTATTATTTTTCTTATATGGCTAGGAATTTTTACTTAATGCCCTGTGAAGCACTATCATCTTCAAGAATTATTCCTGTACCTTAAGCAGTACAGAAAATTGTGCTGTGTGTAGAATTAATAGCACCTAGCTGTAACCACCAAAAGGTTGTTTTAGTTGAACCTTGTCAACTAGGTTTCTACCTTGGACAATTAAGAAAAATTCTTTATTTAGAACGTTATGATTGATTCACAAAATGCTAGACACCTAAATTGAAATGGAGGGTATGACCTCATGAGATGTCTTTGTTGTTAGTAGAGGGAACAACACCATGATAACTAAAGAGGTGAGTTTTATTCTGCATCTCTAAAATATAGGTTTATGGAAAAAAAACCCAACACTTTAAAACCTCTAACAGGCTGCAGTTGGTTGGCTATAACCTGTATTCAGTGTTAGCACCTACATTAGATTCTTCTTGCAGCAATATGACTGCCTGGACATTTCAAACCTCATTATTAGTGGTTGATAATATGATATAATGGAATTATTTGAGACTTTTTTTTTATATCTAGAGCTTATGGATTTTGATAGACATATCAAACTTACTCAATTTACTTAGGAGCCTAGAGGGTTTTTGTGGTATGTTTTTTCTCTGACCTCATACCCTACTGACCAATTTATGAATCTATAATTTACTGTAAAAAGTGTACAGGTATGTTTGTAGCTTGGTAGCATATGTTGTACCATGTCAGTTCTTGGCATTGTTTACTATTTCTTTTGCTGAAGATTTCATCGTTGAAGCTTAAGCAAAAGAAGACTAATTTGTACCAATTTTGTTGGGATATTTTGTTTATTTCAATAGAACATCCTGCAATTTGATTTTGGTGAGTGAGGCAGGTCATGCTTTTTAATACAACCAAAATTGGCTGGTTCAGATGGGCCCCAGCACATCAGGCAGTGTCAAATTCTTACCTACAATTAGTTTTATTAACTGTGGGCATTTCACTAGAAATAATATTAAACTTAGCCCAGAAGTTGCACCTTATAGCTGCATTACTGAATGATGACCAGTACTCTGTGTACTTTGCCCATGATTTCCAAATACTTACTTGACCACTGTGACAGTCCTTGGAGGCAAGAGATGGGTGACGTTGCTTTTCTTTTTCAAATTACAAAGGAGAAGCAGATTGAGTTCCTGACCCTATAACTTTTCATGGGGATTGAAATGAAGGTCAAGAGGGAAAAACCTTGACAAGCATATTGAATTAATATTAGAATTAATTAAAATATTGTGAAAGCAACATCACTTTTAGCTTGTTGTGGTTTATAAACATTTTGTGTTGCCTTAGTATTTCATTCATCATTGAAAAACTGGAAAAAAAAAAATCACAGTGCAATTGGTTTTCCATGCTTTTCCGTGCATATTTTTTAAAAGCTAGCACTATGTCTGTGGAGCATATTTCTATAGGATCTTCTGTTGCTCTATTTTATGCAGCTTTTGGTACTTCACTGAGCAATGTAACTGTTGGTCATGTTTACTCTCTCTGGGGAGAAACATGAGCAATGGAGTGTATTGTTTTGTCAGGTTTTATTTGTTTCAGTTTTTTTAAAATGTACAGAGTGATTCCATATTTATAAGCAAATCAAGGTTAGAGAAATGTATTTTTCACTTTAATCAAAATATATTCTTAGTCCTTGTGAGGCTAGACTGATTTTTTTATTTTTGCATTTGGATGGCTGACCACCTTGTAAAAAAAGAGTGGAGATAATAAGTAATCACTAGAAAAAAAACCAGTTTCTTTGTTGTTTTCAAGGCATTTCTTTGACTACAACCTTACATGGGGGTAAATGCCACATAAAGCCTATTTGTGTAAACAGAATTGAAGTTAGCAATTTTATTTTATCATTTAATACGGTGTGTACTTTTAATTGTACATTGCCAATATGTTCATAGGAGTCATTGCGTAATAGGCTATGGTGTATTTTTCCATAGAATTTGTGCAGTTATAAATGAAATATAAAAGCAGAAAATGTGTCCAACATGTTTTATCAAATAGGACTTGTGTGTAGTTAATGTATGCAGCAGTTCAAGTACTATTGAATGTAAATGATGAGGTGATATTGATGAAAGGAGGGGATTGAGGTCTCGGGGGGCGCTGATGACGGATTGAACAGAAGCGGCCTTGCACCGCACGTAACTCAAGTCTGTCGTCTTCACCGCTCAAAGCTGTAATGGGAGGTGGCAGTCTGAAATGAGTTGCCACGGTAAAGAGTATTATTTTTGAAATGCTTTCACACAAATCACTAGGCCCTGCATACAACTTAGTTTCATGCTTTAATGTCATCAGGAGGCACAAATTGGTGTGTCTAATTGTTTGCCACCTGCCAGCAAAATGAGCTGCCAGCCCGCCAGACGGGTTTGATTGTCTGTCAGCTCTTCAATAGATTGAGAGTGACAACATCAAAAATTTCACATCAAACTCTGAAGCTTTGAGCAGCTTTTCAGAGACCTCTTCCCCACAAGTGCTTCTGGACAACTGCATTTTTCAATTAGTTTTCAATATATCGCTGCCTTCTGCCTCATCTGTCTTAAGGTAGCTGTAATTACATTATGAGCTATATAAACAGATTTCTGGGACACTGGGGCCTGTATCCTCAAAGTTATGACATGTCTTTTTACATCAGACTGAATTCCTTGAAAATGGCATCCAGGATGACGTTTTTAGAATAAAACACAAGGGTTATTTCATCTAGATATGCAAGTAATGGAGCATAACTCACCAATAATTCCTTTTTTGCCTTCTCATCTTTTTTTCTGAAAAAAAATCAGCCACTGTTATTGATTTTTAGGGCTTGGGGATTTCTTGTTTCTTGGCTTTTTTTGTCAATTTGCATTTGTCCCAATACATGCAACCTAAACTGTTAACTTTTGAGAATTTGTGATTCTACCCAGTACTGCATTCTAAAGCTTTCATTTGTTCCACAATACATTTTTTTTCTAGTAGAGAGTTTTGCTATTGTTGAAATTGAGGGTGTTCTTGGTTTTGTATCCCATCTATTATTTTTTCAAAGTGAGGTAATTTGCATATATTTTCTGTGTTTAGAAGCATTAATTCAATAGGAACCATGCTTCTATAAGCAGAAAATCTTGAGTTACTGGAAATGAGATCAGTTCTTTGCTACTATTAAATACCATATTCTCTTTTAATCCATCATCGCTTCATAAATTGGAATATTATGGTTTGCATTTATCTTTACAAGCATATTTTGAAGGACATACTATTTCAGTCTAGGATCTGGGTTTTTTTTCCCCCTCCCCCAGAGAAGGTCCTTGGGGCCAGTTTTGTAGGTATCTATATGCTAGAAAAGGTGAATATCTTGTGAAATCCAGTCAGGGATGATACACATTCTGCCAGTTAGTACAGAGAAAGAAGATCTTAAAAAGGTATGTTTAGATAAAGATCTATGTTTTATGTGTATAGGCTCTATTTAGAAGGACTTCTTGGAGTATCTATGCATTCTACTAGAATAAGCTTTTCCTTTTTGCTTTTTATCTTCCGCAAGAGAAGATGCACTGAGGGCTCATATAGAGAGGTTCAATATTTATCTGTTGTATTATTGCCCACCTTTGGGAGATCATTGATATGCACTGGTCTACACAGTCATTTAAAAAAAATAGCTGAATTAGGAAATTATATTCCCATTAGGGTCATTAGATTCTCCAGGTGTGATTGCTGAAAAATAGATTTGATTTTCCTGAGAAGTTAGAGTTATGAATAATTACATTTTAGTCTTCTCCCAAGGATCCTTTTAAAGTTCATATAAAAAAATAATTGGAGAAAATAGAGCACCTTTCCTGTGAATCAAGAGAGGACAGTTACAGGTGCAGACAGCACATAGTCATTGTATTCCCCATTGCATTGGGTAGCAGTNGCTGAAAAATAGATTTGATTTTCCTGAGAAGTTAGAGTTATGAATAATTACATTTTAGTCTTCTCCCAAGGATCCTTTTAAAGTTCATATAAAAAAATAATTGGAGAAAATAGAGCACCTTTCCTGTGAATCAAGAGAGGACAGTTACAGGTGCAGACAGCACATAGTCATTGTATTCCCCATTGCATTGGGTAGCAGTAGTTGTGAATGTGTGAATGAAAAAAAACTACTCAGTAATGTGGGAATTAAGTGACTCATCTGGAGCTCCAGTTCAATCTCAATAATTTTTTTATCTCTGTGTACTTCAGAGGTCCTCTCTCTAGAATACGTTTTCATCTCCAGAGAAAAGGTATGATTTCAGATCATTAGACAGAGAAGGGAACTGAAATTGGATTGTCTGTATTCCCACAGAGTGCCTTAGCTACTCATTGACTAAATAAAATCAGGGGCACCTCCACCTCAAATGTTTATTTAGAATAATTCATCTTAAATTTATGAGTAGGTTCAAGTTAACCAAAGCTAGGCATATTAACCCACAATTTTTTAAATCAAGCTGTAATCATAATCCCCTTTGTCCATTTTTTAGCAATCTGTTCACTGATATCTCTTTGAAAATTCTTCTTCTGACTTGTGTGATGAGCATGTTTTCATATTCATATACATGGAACTGTAGCTATATCTCAACTGAAGTTTTGTGTATGTTTTATCAAGAGAAACCAGCATCACTGGACTTTTTAATATACTTTGCTG
>WAAB01015567.1:71264-85043 GCA_013389865.1 Piaya cayana
TTTGTATCCCATCTATTATTTTTTCAAAGTGAGGTAATTTGCATATATTTTCTGTGTTTAGAAGCATTCATTCAATAGGAACCATGCTTCTATAAGCAGAAAATCTTGAGTTACTGGAAATGAGATCAGTTCTTTGCTACTATTAAATACCATATTCTCTTTTAATCCATCATCGCTTCATAAATTGGAATATTATGGTTTGCATTTATCTTTACAAGCATATTTTGAAGGACATACTATTTCAGTCTAGGATCTGGGGTTTTTTTCCCCCTCCCCCAGAGAAGGTCCTTGGGGCCAGTTTTATAGGTATCTGTATGGTAGAAAAGGTGAACATCTTGTGAAATCCAGTCAGGGATGATACACATTCTGCCAGTTAGTACAGAGAAAGAAGGTCTTAAAAAGGTATGTTTAGATAAAAATCTGTTTTATGTGTATAGGCTCTATTTAGAAGGACTGCTTGGAGTATCTATGCGTTTTACTAGAATAAGCTTTTCTTTCTTGCTTTTTATCTTCCGCAAAAGAAGATGCACTGAGGGCTCATATAGAGAGGTTCAATATTTATCTGTTGTATTATTGCTCACCTTTGGGAGATCATTGATATGCACTGGTCTACACAGTCATTTAAAAAAAATAGCTGAATTAGAAAATAATATTCCCATTAGGGTCATTAGATTCTCCAGGTGTGATTGCTGAAAAATAGATTTGATTTTCCTGAGAAGTTAGAGTTATGAATAATTACATTTTAGTCTTCTCCCAAGGATCCTTTTAAAGTTCATATAAAAAAATAATTGGAGAAAATAGAGCACCTTTCCTGTGAATCAAGAGAGGACAGTTACAGGTGCAGACAGCACATAGTCATTGTATTCCCCATTGCATTGGGTAGCAGTAGTTGTGAATGTGTGAATGAAAAAAAACTACTCAGTAATGTGGGAATTAAGTGACTCATCTGGAGCTCCAGTTCAATCTCAATAATTTTTTTATCTCTGTGTACTTCAGAGGTCCTCTCTCTAGAATACGTTTTCATCTCCAGAGAAAAGGTATGATTTCAGATCATTAGACAGAGAAGGGAACTGAAATTGGATTGTCTGTATTCCCACAGAGTGCCTTAGCTACTCATTGACTAAATAAAATCAGGGGCACCTCCACCTCAAATGTTTATTTAGAATAATTCATCTTAAATTTATGAGTAGGTTCAAGTTAACCAAAGCTAGGCATATTAACCCACAATTTTTTAAATCAAGCTGTAATCATAATCCCCTTTGTCCATTTTTTAGCAATCTGTTCACTGATATCTCTTTGAAAATTCTTCTTCTGACTTGTGTGATGAGCATGTTTTCATATTCATATACATGGAACTGTAGCTATATCTCAACTGAAGTTTTGTGTATGTTTTATCAAGAGAAACCAGCATCACTGGACTTTTTAATATACTTTGCTGGATATACTGCTAAAAATGTTACTGGATATTTGCCTTGCTTTACCACCTCTAACAGCCCTCTGTAAATTCATTATTAAAGCTGTATTGGCTTTTGCAGGACTGCTGCTTTTTAGCTCTTGATTTATAATTTATTTTTTTTTACATCATAGATACAGGATTAGGTTCCTTGCTCATCCCCAATCTATACCTCATATTTTTGTGCCTTTATTTTTATATTTATTGATCATGGTTTTTCGTATTTAATATTTGGCATTTTCACTTATATTCACATTCTTCAGTCTCATTAAATTTCCAGTATTTCTAATTTCTCTGTTCAGACAAGACCATTAATCTTTCTTGATAGTTAGCTTTTTAATCTCTTACAGTTTTTCCTGGTTTCTTGTCAATGTTTTAGATCATTTTAGATGCCTTGGCTAATTTATCCTGAATGCAAAGGAAGTACTAGTGACTTCCTCTCCTGCTCAATCTGAGATCAAGGATCAGTGACCTTCATGTTGTTGTCCTAAAACCACACCTGAGATGATTTGCTTTCTTCTATTTGAAACAAGTCTTTTTTGCTTAGTACATTAGGATCATTTTATGTACATAATTTGGGTGATTTGATGAATCCATAGTATCAAATGAGTGAAAGAATCCATAATAACTGGAAATTCAGCACAAAGGTGTTATTTCTTTAGTCTCAAAGGTTATATATTTCTGTGAGCCTTCCATATCTCTTCAGTGTAACTTATATTTTTAGATCCAGTTTTTCTTCTCTGTGGTTGTTGGCTCTGAGTAATATCTTTCTTCCCTGATTTCAAATGAATCTTACCTTAATCAATCAGCCTAACAGAAGATTGTCTAAAGTAGAATTCAAACTATGTTGTTTGTTTGCACTAGATATCACTTCTTACAAACACAAATCACAATCTGGGGCTGAAATCAGACAGAACAGCCGGTGATCAGCAGTATATATGTTTCATAAAAGACTGGACATGTACATAGGTATGGAAAATATTAATAGCTTTCAGAGAAGAAATTAAGAAGAGAAGAAATTAATCTAACTGTAAGAACAAGGTGACATATAATAAAGCAGACACTGTCCCACATTTTCTACTCTCATGTCTTCTGAAACATCTGTCAGAAGTTTAACACAGGGCACTTCTGTAAAAAAATGCCTTGATTTCTGTACTGCTTTTTGGAGAGCACTTGAAAATCCTCATGCTTTCTGCTGCCATGGGGGAGAAAGGGAGGAGCAAGAATATTAAGTGAACCTTAAGAGTTTTCACATATCCTAGAAGTGCGTAAAGTTGTTCTAATTTCCGGTAGCACAAGACATGCAGTGTTAGGGGCTTATCTCTGACCTCTTGATTTACCAGAGTGGTTATGTTGCAAGGCCTCTAGATTTTAAAATGGAAGGGAGGTACATAAGAAAAATACAGTGCTTCATAACCTCATTTGCTTGTCACTAGCACTGGCTAGCTAAATTTTTAAGGAATGGTAATTTGAGGAAGTTGGAGAGTTTTTTTTAATTTCCATTTTCTCTTTTTGCAGTTCAACATGTAAATGGTATCATTTTCTATCTAGTTATTTCATGCAAATTATGACAAGCGAGAAGAATCCTGTAGCCATTTGCTGAGGTTATTCAATGAAACAGAAATGCAGAGGTGCTGTGCTGGTTGAATCAAAACAGTCATTTTAAACATGATATAAGTTACAATGAATTCAGGCTTGTATTTATTATTTGAAAAGGAGACTTATAGAACAACAGAATAGTGATTAGTAGTCAAAATTATTTTTAGAATTGTAAACCACCCAATGAACAGAGAAATAAAGTCAGTTGCTATAGCCAATTTTTACTAAGCCTTTGTTGACTAAATCATTAGGGATCATGTGGGACCACAATGGCATGATACAGAAAAATGTGGACCAGTTTGAAACATTTAGGAAGTATGAAATACATTGCATAAAACAAGGCCTAAAAAGAAATGACAGAATTGTATATAACTTTTTCTTATAGTCTGTAGATTTCTCTTCCTTCATGAAAAAACTGTTTTGATTGGTAAAAAGAAGGGTTGNACATCATAGATACAGGATTAGGTTCCTTGCTCATCCCCAATCTATACCTCATATTTTTGTGCCTTTATTTTTATATTTATTGNTTTTTGATTGGTAAAAAGAAGGGTTGTTTTTTTTTTACTTCAAAGCAGTTAGTCACCCTTTTTCACCTTTCTTGTTCTTCCTTTCCTCTGATTGTTTTGCATGTTTTTGACCACTCTGTTGTGTTGTTTGTATAGTTTTTCAGTCTCCACGTGGATGTCATTCTGTATTCACTCACTGTATTCTATCAGTAGGAATGAGAAGTTTTGACAAGATCAACATGCATGACATGTCAGAAAGCTGCATTTTCTTTCAGTCTGGGATGATGATATCTCACTGACTTTTGCCTATTCTTTCATTAGACAGGTTTTTCTTGATGTTTCTTGATAATTTGTAATTTTGTGCATGTAACCTGACCTGTCTTAATGTCCTGACTTAGACCTACAAAGAATGCCAACCGTATGTAGAGCATTAGAATTTGTGGGATCTGGGCAGGATTGTTCTTTCTTGAGACTTTCAGTCTCAAACTATGTTCCTAGGGAGAAGTGTCTTTGCCTTTATAGAAGGCCAGTACATTATGTCTGAGGAATTAAGTTGACATATATGATTTTTGCTATGGAAAATTAGGTGATTTTTTGGATACTCTGAGAGACTACTGAGCTGTGTAAAGATAAGGAGGAAGATGTTGGATTTAGCTTTGTCTTCTTTGGAAAAGTATCAGGAAAAATGGAAATTATTTTGCAACATTTGTGTCAGCAATTTAGCAGATACCAATAGCTTATAGACCTTATAGGAGGAAAAAATATATTTTCCTTAAAATGAAACCAAAACCAAAGCAGATCTCTCTCTCTCTCTCTCTCACTCACTCACTCACTCACTCACTCACTCACATTTGCCAGCACTAGAATGAGTGTGTGTGTTTAAGGAATCTGTCCAGCAGCTGGGTACTCACCATGCTTGTGTCCAGATGTTAGACCCAGGATCTTCTACAATGCCATGGAGAGCATGGGACACCAGCTGCCAAGTCTTCCTCTCTTCTCCTGGGTTCTTCATCGGTTGGCAGCTGCTTTGAGTTGGATATCTTATGCGGTTTTTATCATTATGGAGCTGGTTTTGTCTCCAAGATCTGATTACCCTGTGAAGCTGCACACCTGCATGTGGTCTTGATGATCTGCTAATCTATGTGGTAACAGCATTGCCAGTCTAAGATGCCTTTTCTTTGGTGTTTCTTTCCTTCTTTTCCTTCTGCAACCAAATATTCCCATTCATTCTTCATTCTTAATAGTCTTAGCCTTTCTGTTGCAGTTTTCCACATAGATACTATAGATATATTCAATGATACTAGGTTTTTTAATGACAATAATAGAATTAGAAGATGCTTCTGCTTAAGATGCGAGTCCTAATTTCTTCTTGTGTTTCTATGACACTACAAGGGCTCTGCTCTTGAGTTATTACTCGATACTTCTGAACACCCAGAACTCAAGTATTTGATTGAAATATTAATTGAACTAGAGATCTTTTTGTGTAGATATGAACTAATTTTTTGAAATTTCATGGTATTACGAAGGAGATAAGTNTTCATGAAAAAACTGTTTTGATTGGTAAAAAGAAGGGTTGTTTTTTTTTTACTTCAAAGCAGTTAGTCACCCTTTTTCACCTTTCTTGTTCTGCCTTTCCTCTGATTGTTTTGCATGTTTTTGACCACTCTGTTGTGTTGTTTGTATAGTTTTTCAGTCTCCACGTGGATGTCATTCTGTATTCACTCACTGTATTCTATCAGTAGGAATGAGAAGTTTTGACAAGATCAACATGCATGACATGTCAGAAAGCTGCATTTTCTTTCAGTCTGGGATGATGATATCTCACTGACTTTTGCCTATTCTTTCATTAGACAGGTTTTTCTTGATGTTTCTTGATAATTTGTAATTTTGTGCATGTAACCTGACCTGTCTTAATGTCCTGACTTAGACCTACAAAGAATGCCAACCGTATGTAGAGCATTAGAATTTGTGGGATCTGGGCAGGATTGTTCTTTCTTGAGACTTTCAGTCTCAAACTATGTTCCTAGGGAGAAGTGTCTTTGCCTTTATAGAAGGCCAGTACATTATGTCTGAGGAATTAAGTTGACATATATGATTTTTGCTATGGAAAATTAGGTGATTTTTTGGATACTCTGAGAGACTACTGAGCTGTGTAAAGATAAGGAGGAAGATGTTGGATTTAGCTTTGTCTTCTTTGGAAAAGTATCAGGAAAAATGGAAATTATTTTGCAACATTTGTGTCAGCAATTTAGCAGATACCAATAGCTTATAGACCTTATAGGAGGAAAAAATATATTTTCCTTAAAATGAAACCAAAACCAAAGCAGATCTCTCTCTCTCTCTCTCTCACTCACTCACTCACTCACTCACTCACTCACATTTGCCAGCACTAGAATGAGTGTGTGTGTTTAAGGAATCTGTCCAGCAGCTGGGTACTCACCATGCTTGTGTCCAGATGTTAGACCCAGGATCTTCTACAATGCCATGGAGAGCATGGGACACCAGCTGCCAAGTCTTCCTCTCTTCTCCTGGGTTCTTCATCGGTTGGCAGCTGCTTTGAGTTGGATATCTTATGCGGTTTTTATCATTATGGAGCTGGTTTTGTCTCCAAGATCTGATTACCCTGTGAAGCTGCACACTTGCATGTGGTCTTGATGATCTGCTAATCTATGTGCTAACAGCATTGCCAGTCTAAGATGCCTTTTCTTTGGTGTTTCTTTCCTTCTTTTCCTTCTGCAACCAAATATTCCCATTCATTCTTCATTCTTAATAGTCTTAGCCTTTCTGTTGCAGTCTTTCACATAGATACTATAGATATATTCAATGATACTAGGTTTTTTAATGACAATAATAGAATTAGAAGATGCTTCTGCTTAAGATGCGAGTCCTAATTTCTTCTTGTGTTTCTATGACACTACAAGGGCTCTGCTCTTGAGTTATTATTCGATACTTCTGAACACCCAGAACTCAAGTATTTGATTGAAATATTAATTGAACTAGAGATCTTTTTGTGTAGATATGAACTAATTTTTTGAAATTTCATGGTATTACGAAGGAGATAAGTCTGTCCATGTACACCTGGGCTTATTCACCTTTAGCTTCTGTTATGTAAACACTTAAAATCAGCAAGGATTGCAAGAGATTATTAACTAGAGATAAAAGCAATTATTTTAGGGCCATGTGTTTTAATCAGTATATCTTATATTGTGTGAACTCATTGCTCTCTACAACTACCTGAAAGGAGGTTGTGGAGAGGAGAGAGCTGGCCTCTTCTCCCACGTGACAGGGGANCTTTCTAATAATACATGTTTCAGGGTAGTGGTTCAGAATGCAAAAAAACATCAACTAGTGCTGTTAACCCTCTAATCAACTGTGGTAAGGTCCATTAACATAGTCTTTCTCTGTTTCAGAAAGGTTAAAGAATTGACATTATTGTTTGTTCCTGAGCAACAGCATTATAACACAGCATAATCCTGTCATAAACCCTAGCCAACACCATTGTGCAGTTTTAGTAATCTGCCATTTCTTTTTCCACAGAAGCGTGGTTGTACCAGTGAAGAAACCCCCTCCAGGCAGTCTGGCTGTTACCACAGTTGGGGCTGCCACAGCTGGAAGTGGGCTGCCACCGGGTAGTACGCCAAATATATTTGCTGCAACAGGAGCTACACCAAAAAGTATGATTAATACAACAGGTATTGTCCTTAAATATTTTTGTGACCCTCATTTTTTCTTGTTTGTTTTTTTTGTTTTGTTATTTTTAGTGGTGTTTTGTTTTTTAATCATCTTTTTGTTGCTGTTTTTGTAATTCTAAAAACCTAGAAAGAGTAAATCTTGACCTTTACTAGAGCCAGTGTTTTCTCTTGGTGAATGTTTGAAATTTTGGTTGTGCACATTGGACTTGCACAACCTTAAATAAGTGAATAAACAGCCAGAATAAATTACTGGTTTATAACTGTAGTCTAGAATTGAAATGAGCTAACTTCTCCAGTGCTTTTCAGGAGAGTATGTTTGTATGATTGGTATATACCAATTAATCCCTTTTTATGCACCAAAGAAAATAAAGACAACTAGTTGCTTAATAAGTATATCATGGATTGTGTGGGGTTAATATTTTGGGCAATTACTATGCTATGATTTTTGGAAGGTTATTCAGTAAGAAACTATCTAATTTAACTGTAGTCATATCTTATAACTAGTTGTTTATTGTAACCTATAGAAGGAGGACAAGATCTTCTTTTTTAATTCTTTGTAATAGTAATAATAGGGTTGTCCATCATGAAGGAGCCTGTTAAACATGGAGACTGTGGTTTCTATTCAGAAATGAATCCTTACTGAGAGCAACCAATGTTTACTTTAACTCCTTTGCAATGTCTAGCTATGGTCTGTTTTCTTTCTAAACTAAGCAAAAGCACTTGAGAGAAGAGCTCTCTTCATGGATATCACAGCTTCAGTCAAGGGTTGAGAAAGTGGAAATCTCCCTGGGGTTGCGTAAAACGGAGGGGGAAGCTTTTGGCATCCTTCTGCTTCATGGAATAATATGAAGACACACTCATTTTTTTTTTCTTTCCTTTTGCAGATTACCTTTAATACCTGGTAATAGAACTTTGATTTTTCTAAGGATTAAAAAAAAATCATAAAATCTAATTATCCTGAGGCAGAGGAATGAATGGGAGGAATGAATGCTCTGAATAATGTTATCACTTCTATGAACAGTTCCATTTGTGTAGCCACTTCTGATAATCTTGAATGGATTTCCTTTTAGGTACTCTTATGTTATGCAAAAAAAAAAAATCCTATGTTGGAAACCTTGTTTTCCAAATGATACTGACTAGTGTAAGCTTTTCAGTCTTTTCACTCATCAAAGATCTGAACTGTTCTGGCTGGAATGTAGTAGCTCTTCTTTGTAAGTAAGTGCATTTAAAAATCAGTCATTTCCCTGATACTGTTCTTAGTAGAAGACAGTATTGCAGATACCATGGTACATTCACTGTGGACTAAAGGCTGCTTTTTTGATAACTCTTATAGCTTCTCTTTTTTTAATGCAGCTGGGTTTGTGTCTATGTCTATTGGTTAGCTTGATGAAAGGAAAAGTATTAATTCAATGGAATTTCAGCAAGCATCATTTTTAATTAGAACAATATCTGTACTGAGATATATACATGAAGCATCCAGATACTTTCTGGTTTATATGCTTCTAGTCTGTGAAATTATCTATGTAATTAATGATTTTAAAACAGTATATAGAATTTCATTGAACAGCACCTTTTTTTTTTCCTATGGTAAAAAAGGAACAGTAAACAGTTTTTCATAAACACTAGATGTCCCCCCAAACCTATTTACAGTTGTTTTTACAGTATGGCACAGATACTGTAGAAATACAGTTTTATCTTTGAATTATATTCTATGCTGGACTTCTGTGAAAGGTACTTTTTTCAGTTATTCATGGATTGCAGTCAATGTCTACATTCCATCTGCCATCACTGTTGTAGTCAATGTCACTGTCACAATGTAATGAGATGTGTGTTACTGAAATCCTTTTAGTGTTTTGAATGTATTTTTTGGGTGATAGGTTTTATTCCTTCATCTCTTTATGTAAGAAACTGGTTTAATAGGTTTTAGATTAGATTTCTGTAATTCGTATTCTGATTGTCACTTCTGTGTTAATCCAGTAGTTCTAGAACTGTTTGACCTTCTCTTCTGGGAGCCTAGCTGAGTAAACGATTTAGCAACTGCATTTTTAGACAACAACCTTAATGAAGAAAATTTGACTTTGGAAGGAAGATGGAAGAAGCAATAAGATTATTACCTATTTGTATATGAATCTAAATAATATAAAAATAATATAAATGCTCACACATGCATATACACATACACACAGATATATATGAAAACTTAATCTTCCAGCTGCCCTATTCCCAGCTTAATTACTCTGAATAATCCTAGGCTGGGAGGGATAGCCTACTTTACTTCTTTTGTGTTTCCTTGTTGGCGTTCTTGGATACATTTCCAGTTCCTACTTAATCCAAGTCAGAACCCACAATATAAGCCACAATTCACCTCCCAGTTGCGTTATTAAAATAGCCAACTAAATCAGCTCCTAGTCTAAATCCTGAACCTCACCAGTTACTCCCCTGTCAGAAAGTCCTGCTGCATTTTGACACTCTTGAATGTAAATTTTCTTAAATGAAAATATAAAGTCTAAATTCTGATCTTTACCTTAATTATTTTATCAGTAAAAATTATTAAAAGGCAAATTAAAAAAAAAAATCATATCTGCTGCCAGAGACTTTTTCACCATTACTAGCACTTGGTCTCTACTTCACTGTCAGCTTAAACACTTAAGAAAGCATAAATGCTTTGTAGAGTTTTGCAGGAAACTGAAAAAGAATATATACCTGTGTAATGCAAAGGACAGTGATATATAGACTGCTAAAACTGACCAGCAATAGGTAGTTATATCACTGTAAAAAATTGGCAGAATAATACCATTGATCTCTAAATTGGGGTTCTTTACCCCTTGTTACTAAATTGGATAAATCTTGTCTGTCACCCTCATCTCTGGTAGCATTTCAGCCCCTCAGGCTTTGAACTCCACCTGCAAGGCCGTTTGTTGCTGCCTCTCTTGCAGTGCTGTGTTGCACTAGACTATGCAGCAGAATAGGAACAGCATTTATCACAGTGCACTCACTGCTCTCTGTAGCCACTCTGAGCCACTCTAGTTTGCTAAACTCACGTTTCAGTAAACATGATAGATTGGCATTTAGTGTCTAAGAGTGGACCTTAGCTCTAATCTAGGTCACATAAAGTGTGAAAGATGCCCTGTCTGCATCTTTCTTTGGAGCAACTCTTCACAACCCATTGAAATGATACCCGCCCCCAACCCTCCTTACTTTTAAGGTCATAAAATTCTCCTCCACTTGAGGAAGAAAAATTAATACTCATCAAACCCTATTGCCCCCAATCACTTCCTGAAGGAATATACTTTTTACCTTCTCTGTTGTTTTTTAATTCCTATTTAATTTACTGCCTGTAGTTGCAACTGGCAGTGAAGGAGGTTGTCTGTGTATGTATGTAACAATAATTGAAAAAAAAAAGTTGCACTTCTATTCTCCACTCAAGCTCATCTCAAATATACCTTTATTTTAGAAAGGTCTTGCTTTACAGGATGATGTAAAAATGTTTTCATCTTTGGAATATAATTTGGGAATAATGAAAATGAGGTAAGGATTTATTTTGCCTGACTTTCAATAGCTTTGTAAGCTTATTTTTATACTAGCAAAATAAGGTATTGATTAATATGGTAATCATATGGAATGTTTTTAATTGTTTTAGAATAAATGACATCATTTCCTTACTTAAAAGTAGATGAATAAAACAAGGACTGTATTAAAAGTGTCTAGGAGTTATATTCCTTCAGACTGAATTAACATCTGTATTTTTTGGGGGGACAGGTGCAGTAGACTCAGGATCATCTTCTTCCTCCTCATCATCCAGCTTTGTGAATGGTGCTACCAGCAAAAATCTTCCAGCTGTCCAAACTGTTGCTCCAATGCCAGAGGATTCAGCCGAAAACATGAGGTACACAAGTTCTATCTTTTGATATTAATTATAATTTCTCCTACTGTGACAACTTCATATGTACAAAACGGTGTAAAAAGAAAAAATATATACAGATGTTTTATCTCATTTAATAGGCATTATTTGAGCTATTAATATAATACTGTGTATATTTATATAATTTTTCAGCACTGAGAATGTATCTACTAAAATAATATTTCACTGAAAAGTCTAACTTGTTCAAATTATACCAGACACTAAAACTTCATTAGAAGTGATTTTTTAGCTGACTGGGTTTTTACATTACTCAATAATGATAGTAAGAGTTGGAACACAAGCACAACTTGGTGATGAAGCAGTAACAAGTGGAAAGAGAGACACAACCTATTCTGAGCAAGCAAAAGCCCTTTTTAAACTGGAGAGGATGGACACGTGCCATGGGAGAGCTAATAACCCTTATATTGACTAGCAGCCAGAAAAATACCCTCTCAAATTCCTATTAAATATCTTTGCGTAAGAGATTATTATTTTGTATAGGTATTCAGTTGTGACACTGCACACTTCAAGGACAAATCTTTGACCTTTTCAAGGCGCATACCTGTCTGCCCTAAAAACCTGACACAGGGTACACTAAGGAGTTGTCAAATGTCCCTTAGTTTGCCAGCCACTTAGAGGTATGGTTTTAAGAAAATGGAGATATAGCAATCCCTAATGATTGATGGATATGTTATAAGTTATAGTAGAAGTTAGATAAAGCTGTAGAATCAGATCGTCTCTCTCCTCTTTTGCTCACATGTGTGTGTATAGGAAAGGGAGTAAAAGGTCCACCTACTTCTCTAAAATCCTTCCCAGGGATTTATGTGAAGGAACATGGAGTTTTTTTCCCTTTTTTTCTCCTCCATTTAAACATTAATTCCTGTCCTTTGATATGCGTTTTTAAACAGAGCTAAACTTTGACCTCATATTTTCACAGAATACTGTTCCCACTTGCCCATGAGTAGAACCATAATATACAAGATCCATCAGCTAGGCATTGGATAATAAGGTGTTCATTATAAATGCAAAGACAAGTTGATTTACCTGGGATCATTCTACATCAAAGTTCAAAAAAACCAATACTGGTTTTCTTGACTCTTGTACTGGAATGGTTCCTCATACACTCCATTGTCTAGCATTGCAATGCCAGATGTTTTTATTTGAAAGCTTGAACAAAAAAGCAAGTTATTTGTGATTGGTTAGGGTGAATAAAACTCTCTTTTGAAGCTTTCAAATGTAAATAGAATGAAGAGATATATATAAGCTGAGACAGGTGAAATAGACTTACATTTGAATAGGTGACATTCTTATCATGTTTCAAAATGAAAATAAAAAACTTAGTTGTTCTGGAGTACTCCATAAATACTGTAGAATTTATGAGGCTGACACACTGCTGATTGTGACATGATATTTCCATTTACTTAAATCCATTTAAACACTGTAAAGATTAACCAAATTATGATCACCCTTATAACTAAAGAAGCCTACAGCAAGCAGATGTGATTTGACATCATTTAACTTCTGTTGTTAAGTGTTTTCCCAGTCATGGTTTCTGTTTTTCCACAGTATCACTGCAAAGCTTGAAAGAGCCTTAGAAAAGGTGGCCCCTCTCCTGCGAGAAATTTTTGTTGATTTTGCCCCTTTCCTATCCCGAACATTGTTGGGCAGTCATGGGCAAGAGCTGTTGATTGAAGGTACTGTTCTGTTATATGACTATATTATTATTTTAGTTATTAGTCATTTGATACGAAGAATTTTAATTTTTTTTAATGTAACTCTTTTTCTTAAATAAATTGATCGGTTGTTAATGTGTTGTGAATTCACTTCTTTGTATTTAATTTCATTTAGATAAATTTAAAGTTTTGTACCCTTTTTTCCAAAGTAAGATGCTATGTAAAGATACATTCCATCATCTTGAAATGCAAAGATTTCTCTATAGCTTGCTTTTTCCTCATCAGAATAATTATATAAATGTTGCAGCCTGACTTTTAGAAATTAATGAAAAAATACAATTAAAAATTATAATCTATTCAATAAATTGAAGGTACTTCAACTTATTCATACTTGTATCTATATTTGATAGGGACACTGTTTGCTCAAGTAGATTGGCTGAATTCAACAGGCAGATAAAGAATTATCCTAGGGGGAAATAAAAATGTCCTTCACACCCTCTTTGCTTCATTCTTTAATAGTAAGGGAAGTTGTTCCCTGTGAGTACATACCCAGGAGCTAGAGGAGCAGAAGAAAGCTCCCATGATCCAAGAGGAGGTGGTTAGAGACTTGCTTAGCCAATTAGACACTGACAAGTCTATGAGGCCAGTTGGGATCCACCAGAGGCTCTTGAGGGAGCTGGCAGACATGCTTGCCAAACCCCTTTCCATCATTTTCCAGTGATCCTGGATTACTGGGGAAGTTCCACTTAACTGGAGGTTGGTGGAAGTTGTGTACATAAGGGTTGTAGGGAGGATCTGGGGAACTACAGGCCTGTCAGTCTGACCTCAGTGCCAGGGAAAGTCATGGAGCAGGTGATCTTGAGTGCTATCATGAGGCACTTGCAAGAGAACCGGGTGATCAGGTCCAGCCAACATGGGTTTACAAAAGGCAGGTCCTGCCAAACCAACCTGATCG
>WAAB01015567.1:85594-165238 GCA_013389865.1 Piaya cayana
CCTGGAGAAGAAGGGGCTGAGGGAGACCTCATTGCTCTCTACAACTACCTGAAAGGAGGTTGTGGAGAGGAGGGAGCTGGCCTCTTCTCCCGAGTGACTGTGGACAGGACAAGGGGGAATGGCCTCAAGCTCCAGCAGGGGAGGTTCAGGCTGGATATCAGGAAAAAAATATTTCACAGAAAGGATCATTGGGCTCCAGATCAGGCTGCAGAGGGAGATGATTGAGTCACCATCCTTGGATGTATCTAAAAGATGGGTAGATGAGGTATTCAGGGACATGGTTTAGCGGCAGATAGGAATGGTTGGACTCAATGATCCAAGAGGCCTTTTCCAACCTGTTGATTCTGTGATTCTATGAGAAAGTGATGTTTTATATTAAAAGGAAAGTATTCTTGAACACTTTTAGGGATTTTTATGCGGTTTTATGCGTTGTCTTTGCAACTTCATAGTTAAAAAATTTTCTTGTAAATAAGGCAGTGTGTAATGCAGAAATTACATAGAAAGTGCAAATACAGCAAGCTTGTGCAGAAGGTAATATACAGGTACTAATGCAGTTAAAAGAGTGATGAGGGAATTTGCATGAGCATGTACTGCTCCCATGCAATATATCCAGAGGAATGTCTTAGGCCAAGTAAACTTTTTCCTTCCACTATTATTCTTATACACAACATTACTGTTTATTGAGCAGAAAAAGTCTCATTAATGCAATGGTTATAATGTGTGAAGAGTTACACAGAAAAAGCATAACTTTATGTTCAAATTCCAAACCTCCTATTTTAAATGTATTTTATCTAAATACTAGTGTACAGTCCTTCTATGGTCTCAGTTATTACTTCCTGCAATGTTGGCCCTGTTTTAATGCTAAAAAACCCCTGCACCTTGTTACTGAAATCTTCTAAATCTTCTTGTCCTATTTTGTGTAATTATTGTTTAATAATATTATTTTTTCATAATACCAAGGAATGGTATAGTAGCTTAGTAATTTTCAGAAACTTTGGATATTTTATACTGTTTCTTTTATAGCTATGAGTAAGTTGCATAAAAGTTCTGTCTTAATGACAGCTGAAGTTAATGTTCTGAGATGCTCATTGAGAACATTGAGGTTACTGTAATATATTTGATAGATTCCCTTCTTAAGTCAAATAGCTTATTTCAGTGAAGTTGATTGCAAAATTCTTAGCAGTGTTATACTTTCCAGTTTGACAACTGATTAATTGCACTATAGTTTTTATGCAATATAAATAAAATTGTCTTGGTTTCACCTGAGCTCTTTTATAGATTAAAAAATTCTTCACCAGTGTTGTTCTGACTTTATCTTTTGATCAGAATTATAATGTGAGCGAGACTACAACAACTCCCAGCACATGACAAAGAAAAGCTAGAGGCTGCAGAAGCCTCACAACTATATGGCAGTATGAATTTATCTAATTCCCTGTCCAGAGAGAGACATGGGTTTGTTGGCTGTAGTGTTCTTCTGATACCCACTTGGGCTGCCATTCCAAAGTTTGCCCCATCTGTGATTCAGCCACATAATTATGTCTCAGATATTATTGTTTATGAGCCAAACACCAAGTTCCAAAATATGTACTGTTGTTTCCGTTCCTATTCCTTAATGTTATGTCTAACCTTCTCTTTGATCACCCCTTCATTCTTGATTTTTAAAAGCCAGTCCTTTCTTCCCAAGATATTTAAATAACAATCTGTAAAGAAAAAACCCAGGCACACCTTAAATTTTTATGCTGCAGACTTGAATTTCAGTTTCCTCACTCTAAATCAGTTGGGATTTTTTTCCTTCTTAACAGAGAGCTGAGAAATCTGCTTTTGTAGTCATTTTGTACTTCTCATTTTCTCTTTCTTCATTGCCTGTATAAGACATTTGATTTCAACTAAATTGAAACCCTTCCTATTTAAGTTGACTTTAAAAGAGAGTTCTACATTCTCTCCTACTCTGATACCCGCTTTACTTTGAGAAATTTCCTGTCATAGTTAACTGAAAGCTGGTGGTGGTCCCTGAAGTACTTGAAAGTGCTCTCCATGTAATGACTGCAAAACAAAGGGTTTTAGTGGCATTATTCAAGATATGTGAGTACATAGAATTCCTGTGGGATTTTTATAATTCATTTTCATTTTCTACTGTCAAGCAGTAACGATCTTGACAGTTTTATATTAAATAGTATAATTTGTTGCTTTGTGTGTGAAGATTTCGGTCATAACAATCATAAAGGAACAAATAAACTTTATTTAATCAGGTCTAAAGATGCTGTCTGTTTTTCAGATTGATCACAACAAAAGTATCTGTTGCATTCTACAGAATGTGTCCTTTCCTTCTGATCACTCATTCTTGAAACAAAAATACCTCACTTCCTCTTGCTGTCTTTCAAATCCTCCTTATGCTATGAAGTGTTTCTCCTATCAGATTTTACTAAAATCTAAATACTTTCAGACATCCTTTACGTGTGCTTTTTGTCTGAACATCTCTCTAATGCCCTTTTGCATGCATGTGTGTAAGCATTACTAAATCATTTCACACTTAGTAAGATTACCCACAGTTTTGTTGATGAGGTTTTACATACTGAAGAGAGAATACAAAAGAAATAACAACAGAAAAAAAATTCATTTTAATATTTCTAAAACAGGTTAATTATATAAACTTCCCAGAATATCTGATACTTTGAGATCAATGTTGCTAATGTGCATTTGGAAGTGTGTATACAACTTAGTTATGATTTCACCTTTTTGTTGTAGTTAAGTGATCTCGAACTTTTGGTGAAAAATCTTGCAGTCATACCATGCCACCTCATTTTCCTTCAGTTTGTGTCATCATTCTGTGCCATGAAAGACTGGCTGACTTATTGTTTGAGGAAATTATACTCAATATCTAAGCAGTCGCATCTTGACTTTTGAGTGGAGTAGAAATGAATGGGCTGCAATGATCTAGTCAGTCTAAACCAAAAACTTGGATCACTCATACTCAAAACCATAATTTTTCCTTGTTTGTTCATTTAAATTCTCTAATGTGACTTGTAGCAGAGGAAATCTGTCAAGTAATAATCTGACATTGCAAAACACATTTATTGGTAAAACTCTTCATGTGTTTACTTACTGAAATAGCACTCATTTTTGCTCCTTTTTCCAAAACTAGTTCTTTCTTCAAAGGTACCTTACACTCGACTGAATTTCAAATGTTTCATCAGCTTCACAGAATATTTTATTAGTGGAAGTTACCCTCAGTGATAGGTTAAAAGGACTGATTTGCAATTGAATGCAAGTAACTTCAGACAGAATGTACCAAAGCCAGCCCACCACTACTGTGGTTCATCAGCTGAGATTCTTTCAATGCCTCAGAAAACAGAAGTTGCAAAGGTTAAAATCATCTGTATAGACCCTGATTGGAAACAAAGATGCAATATGTGTAGGTCACATACTTACGCTCATTGTGGAGTTCCATTTAACACATGAATAAATATGTTTCACTTACTCTAGTTTCCATATGGTCTGCAAATTCCCTCCATGTAAAGTGCATTACAACATCCTAGCTTTTAGGTGAAAATGTTACAGACAAGTGTAATCTGATCTGTATCTGAAAGAAAAGTTATATCCTCTTTTTGTCAAGCACAGATGGGTAAAAATATTTTCACTACAGCTATTCTTGGAGTTTCCTGAACTGTAACAACAGGGCCAAGATTGAAACATAGTCACACACAATGCTTTCCCTTCTCTCCAGTGAGATGCTAAACAAACATTACCAAGGTTTTACATTTTCTTATGTCATTAGCTGGGTAGAAGGTCAGCCAGGTAGCCGTCCTCCAAAAGGCCTCTTATGAATTCTTTGGCATACATTTGATGTGTTTCTGACACACATGCAATTCAAATCAGATGAAACAGAAAATGTTTTTGTGCCGATAGGAGCAGAATCTGTTTCTCCTCATTAACTTGCCACATGGCCCTATGAAAATATTCAGTAGAAATGGTGATGGACTCACTTTGTACAGAGGCTTCTTGAAACAATTGAAAAATTGCCCAAAAAGTTCCTTTGGAAACCACAGATAGAACTTGGTTGTTGAATGACACTACTTTAAGCTCCCAAAGCTCCCATGGCTTCTTCCAATACTGGCACAATTAGTTTCTCATTTCCTTGAACAATACTGAGTTTTGTGTTAGGAAAAACAGGGCAACCATTTTCCTAAGATACTCTAGTAACCTGGAAATCCCTTATGCTTTCTGGGGAAAAAGGTGCTTTTTTTTAGTGTTTAGCATGGCCCTTGGCTTTCTCTTAGGAGCTTTTCAAAACCTTTGTGTTATTGTTGAGCTCAGGAGCACAGATGCTATAGAGGAAAGAGACTGCATGCTCTGGCAGAACTTTATTTCCTTGTCTGTATTGTTCTCTTATTCTTTTATCCCATTCTGCCACATCCAAAATATTTTTATTTGTGTGTCCAGGCATGTTTTCTTTGAACTAATCAGACTTTTGGTAATTGCTTACCAGTCTGTAGCACAGCATGTAGCCAATATTCTGAGCAGAATAAATAAATGAAAAAAAAATATTAGCAAGTAAGGGAGAAAGAGAATTTTAAAAGTGTTATGATTTTAGAAATTGCATTAACTGGAATTAACAATCCATAAGTAAAATTTGAAGTCCTGACATTTCTATGAGCTACTTTTTGATCCTACTTTGGTATTTTTATTAACAGTCTTTATTACTGTTCAGAATCATTCCTGGCAAGCCTAACTGCCTAAACAGAGAAAAAATAAATGAGAAGCAAAGGCATTCCACTGAAGAGATAAATTGAATCATTTTGTGGACTAACCAAAACTAAAGAAAAGCCAGATTTCAACACAGCTAAACACTGAGTCCAGTTTCTAAGAATAAAGAATATAGGCTATGCCTAGAGGGTAGGAGATGAGGGATGAAGCCACTCACAGAATGAAGGGATTTTTATAATAATTAGCATACTCTGGACCCTCTTAGGTCAGTGCTACAGCAACTAAGTATTGTCCAATACTTCAATATCTAGGAAGTATAGATGAGGAGGTGATTTCATTTCTGTGCACAGCCTCAGTAAAACTCCTAACATCTGGTTCTATAGGCAGCACTTCAAGAACAATATGCACACACTGCAAAGGGAACAAAAGAGCAAGGCACAAGAGTGATTGAAGGATGAGAGATAACCTCCATGAAGTACAATGTAAAGAGCTCGATTTGTTCAATGTACCAAAGAGATAAAAAGTTAGATACTATAGGATGTCTTAGCCTTTCTACCTACAGCATGCGTAACAAGGATAAATAACATTGTCAAACTTTACTAGGACTTACCATCAAGTATTGAGATCGATGTTTCTTGTAGCTTTTATGACTGTTTAAAACATTCTTTCAAAATATAGTCTTCAATTTAGCTTCTCAGGAGGAAAAATGGCATGTGATTGCTGAATGGTTTTGGAGTTTCTTTGTGGCTTTGGAGCCTGTGAATCCCCATTTCCTCTGTGCCAAGTCCTGCAAGGAACAATAGTCTGCATTAACCTTAATTTATTCTAACATAGCCATTATTCTATTTGTTCACATAGTTGTGGATAGATGTACTTCAGTGTCAGCTGGCCACCGGCAGGGATCAGTAAAAAAGGTAGATTTTCCTTGTTTTGCAGTTGATGACATCTCACCTACAGATGCAGTCAGGAATATATCGTCTTATCTTAAGGCATCAAAGATGATCAGTGTTCAAGTCACTGTATGAAATCAGCCTTCCTTCTGATTTTTGTGTGTTGTAAGTGTGTGTATATTTATAAAAACTGATTTTTCTTTTTTATTTAAGAAGTTCTTTAATCATTACCTTGAAGCTCATTTTAGTATGAGACATTTTCTCCTTTCTCAGCATAGTGAAGTTTGTCTATTCAGACAAGCTAGAGATCATGCAGCACTAGTTTGGTCCCAGATTTCAGAGAGTCCCTCCAAGTGTATGAATGCATAGCCATACATATACTTTAATGTGATTTCTTGAGGATATGACACTTTAACTCCCTTGATAACTTCCCCATGTGATGGCCAGTTTCAGCCAGTTTAACAGAGGATGCATAAAATATGCTGGTTTTGCACAATATCCATGAATATAGGTATCCATTGAAAGAAAAGATACCCCATGGTTTGGCTGAGGCATTAGTTACACAAATATTTCTTAATCAACTTTAAAAAAAAATCTCATCTGCTTCATTTACAGCTGTATAATGTACTGTGCTAGTACAACACCATGAATATTGCAGTGTAAGGAGCAAAAAAGGAAATGATAAAGAAAGACTAAAAGAGAAAGAGCAACAGGAACACAACCCTATCAGACATCAGAGAATCCCTGTTAGAAATTGAGGTTAAAAATATTTTTGTGGAGGGGTCAGGCTAGTGTCATTTGCAGTGTTTTTCCCACTGAACATGATCATTCTGATCAGTCAGGGTCAGGAATCTCATGGATTGTTTGGCCTGTACTGGGGAAGGAACTCTGAGTTGTTTTTTAAGGCCAAGGAGTTTATAATAAATTTCTTCTCTGCCATGCCACCTCCACATCTTTTCTTGCCATGTGTCTTAGCTGTCTCAGCGTACATTCTTCTAAGTCTAGTAAAAGATGGTGCTGCAGGCTTAGCACCATGCAGTTTAAAGCCAGTGTATTGCCTGACCCAGTCCTCTGGAAGAGAGATTTCATTCATTTGTGATAGTAGGTTTCCTGTTCATAGACATCTTTTTATCTTTCACTGTAAACCCTTGCAAAAAGATCCCAGGGAAATCTCAGCGCTGTCTGAGAAGAAGCCTTGTTTAGACAATGAGGTTAGAGCAATAATGAGTTAGAGATAATACTTTTCTTCTCAGTAAGTTTAAAAGCATTCATCAGCACTAACAATACATCGAATAACTTTACAAGATTTGAGTGTTGATTTGCATTATGAGGATTTTTTTAAATGTTTTTACCTTTTTTACTGTATTAATTTCTGCAAGTAATTTGCAATAGGTAATGTTGAAACAGTGCATGAAAATTCTTGAAATCTTCCAGTGGATAGAACTTAAAATGCTGCTACTGATTATCCTGCCTGCACATGTTGTAACCCCTTCATCAAGAGGAAAAAAAGAGTTCATTAACAAACTGTTGTTTATGGACTTGTAAGAAATTCTCTGACTATAATTACCTCTTAGTGTTTTTTTGAAAGGCTCCACAATATGCTCATGTTTCTTCAAATACTTTGGAATTCAAAGTGTTTCATACTAAAAAACTTATATGAGTGAGATGCATATGGGGACAGAGAACAGCACAAATTTTCCAGAAATCTGGATGGTAGGAACAAAAAAATGATTGGAGGTTAAATGGATATTCAAATCTGCCTACTTATTTACTCATATAACATCAGAGTCAAGGTTCAAAGCTTTGCCACTTCCACACTGCTTTTTAGACTATATTATTGGTAAGATGAATCCCAATATATACATTGAGAGGAGTACCTGAAGAGCAAGTGCCACAGCATAAATCTCTGTTATTTATTCTCAGTGAAACCTTCTAACTATAATGACCCCCTGTAACAACAGTTACAGAACATTTTTCTTTCATACACTATTCCTTTATGATATCTTTAAAGGGGTGTCATTAGAAATATGAGAAACTGAAGACCATACACATTGATTCAACTTTGAAGGTTTAACTGTTGAATTACTGAAGTTCCTGTGTGCAGAAGTATCTTTTGAACAGATGTTTAACATAGCAGGAAACATATAGTTCAGAGGTCCAGATAGCAACTAGGAATTGCAGAGCATCTGGCACCTTTTTGAAAGTAAACCTGCCAATAATTAATTACACATATGAGACACACTATTCCTATTTAATGAATCGGACACTTACTAAGATGTATTAGACTATGTAACAGAGGTTAACTGCTCATGCCCTCTCCTTTGGCTTGTATGGTTCCAACGTAACTTAAGGGCAGAAATTGTTGCTGGCACTCATATGTCCTTGATTGTATTATTGTTACATAAATAATAATGAAGATATCTTTACAGTCCAAAATGTATGGAGTTCCCATTAGGCAGAAATTGAAGTGGTTCTGTTGCTTTACCAATGAAAGAAAAATAACTGTAAATGTGCGACTAGTTGTAAAGTTAAGAATCGAAGGGGTTAAGAGTGTGCAGCTGTAATAAAAAAAAATACATGCCATCGGGAAAACAAAAGTTAATAACAGTGGAAAGTAGTCAGATTTGCTGAAAAGAAGCTCTGTAGGTTATCCTTGAAAACACAGAAGCCGCTAGTTGCTTGAAGATACTAAATTACTGTTGAAAGTGCCACTATAAAAATTATTTTACTAGAAACCAAACTGGTCTTTTAAGGCACGTAAAGAAATGAACAAAATATTGAAGCCTTTAAAGAGCAAGAAAATTAGTTGTTTTTTATTCTCAGGTCCCACTTACTTTCAGCAGTATTGAGTACTTTCTCACAAGTTTTTTTTTTTAAAGCTAGTGGCCTATATTCCAGTTGGAAGCCATAAGGCCTAGAAAGAACTGGTACTTTTGCCTTATAACTCTAGAAGAATACTCTGCCTAATGACTTTTGATTCCTGCTTTGATCAAATACCATCCCAGGCAGATGTCCCTCTAGTTTCCTTCTTTTTCTGACTTTCAGCTTTCATGGAAATCAATTTTTATTTTTCCCTTTTTTTTAATTGAAATAAACTTGCCTTTTACTACAAAAAAAAGTAGCAAGAGATCTATTTAATGTTACTTCAAGGTAACAATTCTATATGACTTTTCAGAAAGTTCTTAACACAAACAGGCACTACTATAACATAGCCTGTAGGTGGACTCATCATATCAGGTATACAGCAGTGCTGCATGGTAACACTGGACAAATTTGTACAATATATTTTTTTTACAACAGCCACCTTTTTCCTACTTTTTATTTTCTCTTCTACTGTCCAGGTCCAAAGAAAAACGAGGTGGTATGCCAAAAGGGTATTCAGTATCTACAGGATGTTCATGCTGTGACTGAAGCTCCCCACAGGCAGAGGTTCTCTGGTTCTTATTCCACTTAATTCATCATTCAAAACTCAGCAGGGGACTCTGCCTGATTTTGGACTTAAAACAGTTAGGCTGGTATTTGCCCCACCCTTTGTTCTCTAGAGGCTTAAAAATGGAATCAATCTACTTTATTATCCCAGCAGTATTTTCCAGAGAACTACCTTACTCTGATAAACTATAGGGTGCAAATAACATCTCTGTATTGGATTTTCCTCATGAGAAATACATTTTTCAGGGCAATAGTCTAATAATCCTTTTCTGTGTAGCCTAAGCTCTATGTCCAGGCTCTTTACAAAACTAATCTCATTAGAGCTGGTCACAGTTTCTTTTTCTATATTCTGTAACTCTGTATCTACTTTTTACCTGCTCTTATGACCCAGACTGAAACCTTTTTATCAGTGACCAAGTTTACAAAACTCACTTGTCCTGATGATTTAAAGGAACTTTTAGAGTTCATCCTATTGGATATAGATGTGTTTGTTTCCATTCCTTCCAGGCATAAACTAAGAATATTCCACAAAAACTCTTGAATCAATTAACTGGAGAAACTACTACACCTGAATGCTAAAAATATACCTATTCATAGAGCCTTTGGGGTTTGATAGAAAACAATGTTAATGCTGTAAACATTAATGAACCATCAAGCTTGATTTATCTAGATGCTATCAGACTCCCTACAGACCTGGGGTTATTTTTGCAAGGACTAAGATGATATCTCTTTACTTTATTAAGTCTAACTTTACGTTAAAATATACCTCCCCCCTGAAAAAAAACCAAACAAGCTAAACATATGTTGGTTTATAGCATATCTTATTTTTGTTTCTTTGTGTGATCCAGTCTTTTTATGCTAATAGTGGTGAGATCTGTGGAGATTTTCTTGCAGTGGGAAACGCTCATGCTGAAAGAACTTGTCAGACAACAGAGACATTTGTGATATGTCAAATTAAGATGGCAAAGTGATGTCAAAGCAGGTCTAGGGAGAGCCCATAACAACATTACTGTCAAGTAAATAAAGAAAACTGAAACACAAGAAATACAAGTTATTTCAAGAGATCTATGACTGTGATGTGGTTCTGTGTTTTGAGAGACCCTGTTTTAGAATGAACACCATTTGTCAGTAGGGCTTCAGGATAGGAACAATATCTGGTGGCTGCCAACTAAGGTCAGCAAAATTCAGTGTAGAAACAGAGATAAAATCTAAATTAAAGATTAGTTCACCAACAGTTTGCTCAACTAGATACAAAAATTAGCTGGTGGGTTATGCTGCTCAAGAGATCACACCTAGTTAACATTATGGTCATCTTGGCCTTAGAAATTTATGAAGCTGCATAAATTCTGTGCGTTTTTGTTATACTTCCTATTTGTAGCTGCACTGATTCATTCCTTGATCTCTCAGTACAGCCCTAAGGTAGCCAAAGAAAAGAAATATAAGGAAGTAAGGAAGACCTATAAAGAGTAAGTGGTTTTACTGCTGTGCAGTCTATCCTTTTCCCTTCTTCTTTTTTTTGTCATTCATCATACAAATATTTCAGTTGTGTCATGCTATGATGGTGATATTACCCCTAATAATAGAACAGATTGTAACAAAGAACTAGAAGGTAGCAGAAAGAAGTTTAAAAGAAAAGGAGAGAAACAAAAAAAAATATAGAGAACCACAGAAATAAGATGTCAAGTAGGAATAAGTTATAGGCTGAAGTTAAGGAAAAGTTGCTAAGTTTCAGGAGAAAAATAAAACCTCAAACTGGGGAAAAAATAAGTAATTTGAATCATGTTCCTTGTTAAATTATCAGCAAAAACATTATGGAGTTGGATTCAGTGATCTTAAAGGTCTTTTCCAACCTAAACTCTTCTGAGACTCTGCAATACTACGTTCTAGAGACTGCCATTTGGGATCATACTTACGATCCTTTTTGTCCAGGATGTCACTTTGGCAGCTTTGGAAAGAATAGGAGAAGGTTCTTCAGATGAAGAGAAAGCATCAGAGATGTAGTGAAGGTGTGAAGTATAAACATTTGCTTGTACTAATGAAACTAATATTCCCCATTTTTCTTCTTGCATATGTCTTTGAAATAATTCACTATTGAGGTAACTCTTCTGAAACGTGTTTCTTTCCTATTGAGAGGAGGTGAAGGACTGAGTGAAAAGAGAAAGGAGGGGTAGATGTTTGTTTGTTCAATTAAATAAGAAAGTTATGTGGGATCAGTAGAACATGAAATCTCAGAAGAGTTGGTTTTTTTCACAGGTGTATTGAGTACATGGCAATTTTTTAAATCAATTCTTTTAATTTAGTAATTTTTTAAAAAAATCACAAAAATAACTTAATCAGGAAAGGAATAACATATGGAGAAAGTATCACATGACAGAACTTGAAAAATCTTCCGACTTTTCACATTTTACATTATTTTTAAATGGCTTTTTCCATTATTTTTTCTTATTCCATCCATTGAAATAAAATATCCAGGGCAGCAGTTGTGGCAGAAATTTAGCCACAAATTTGAGCAACTTATATGAGTAAAATCATAGGATAAAGGTGGAAATCAGAAGAATTTCAGGATCATATTTTAAGTTTCACTGTGTACTGTTGTGTATTTGGAAAAAAATGGAATGGTTTTCACTGAGATGCTTTCTAGATAAATAAGAGGCTTACATTTTCCAGATCTTCTGTCTAAGTGTAGTTCATTTTTTAGTTCTTCCGGGCTTTCACTTGCTTATTTTGACCTATTATCTAGAAGGGGACTTTAGAATGGAAGGAGACACATTTTGTTTCTAAATTAAATTCTAGTACATAGTAAGCATCAAATTGTTCCAAAAAGGATTCTTTTTCACTTAAATTTAACAGAGAATTGCTTTCTTATAAATAACATTTGTGTTGTATTCTTTTCTATGAAAAGAATAATTTTTTGTTATTAATTTTAATATAAACAATTTCTCAATTGATACATGATAGATCGATATAAATTTAAGATTTGTCCTGGTTTAGCAATTAGATAAGCATGTTAGCTCAGTATGCCACAACAGATATTTAAAAACAGTTCCACCCAAAGAGATACTGTTTTAAGAGAAGACCAGAGAAACACAAATGCATATATTGAGTAAATCCCAGTGGACCGTTTGCCAAGGAAAATGGTACTAAATGAAAAACTGAATCACTTTTGAATATCTTCAGTGAGATTTAAAACTGACCAATGGTAGTGGATTTTAATTTATAGATTAAATTATCTCCTCCTGATTTGATGAATTTGTGCATCCCATTAACTCTAATGATAAATTGACAAAAATTCTGTACATTGGTTTAAGACTGGACTCTTCGGTTATGTGGCACTGTCATCAGTTTTATCAATATCATTATAACTCTTGGGATTACGGTGTGGAAGTCTGTAATTTTAAAAAGTAAATCATGTATACATTCTAATAAATCCCCTCTCTGTGGGTATACTCTCAAGGGTTTTTACCATTCTGTGATTCCATCTGGATATTTTGTAGTCCTCATTTAGATTCCTTTTTAGTAACTGTAGTGGTGAAGAAGTATAGGCTTTCTTTCTTTAATAATTCAAGAAACTGTTGAGATCTGTTTTATTTTACAAGTTTGACTGAAATGGCTGAACTGTTTGAACAGATTAATATCTATTTTTCGTGTTGACTTATCAGTGTTTATTTGTGCTGATTATCCTAAGATACGAGTTCTAAAGATTTCTGATAATGTTTTAAAGGTATTTTATTAGATAACCTGGAAGATACCTTTTACTAGACTTTTGAGTACCACATATAAAGAGTATGACATATGTTGTACAGTATCTTTCACCATAACAAAAAATCTTACAACTGCTTTGATCAACTACAAAAGAACTGGATCAAATACACATTCATCATGGTTTTTTTGGTGTCACTGGTTTGCTCTGTAAGGGATATCTACCCATACAAAGGATGTTCTGGAGTACTAATACAGCCATCCTTCACGGTCCCTGGAGTTGGTTGTAATGTTGTGTATGCCAGTCAGGGCTGCTGAGGGGAATTGTTAAACCTATAAACCTGGCTCTGGTATTTTAGTGTGTCTGTGTTCTTTGGAATAGTGTTTCCATTCATCTAGTAAAAGTGGAGTTGTAGTTATTTTGCACCATGACTGAGATTTCCATCTGCAGACTTTCTGCAATTCCTGAATATTTGCCAACAGTTGCTTTTCATAAATAAAGATCATTAGAGTAATTTAACTGTCTACAAAATATGTGAAGTACATATGGTTCAAAAACCAATTTTGAGTGTAATCTTGCAAAACGTTACATTCTGTTTAATATACAACTTTTTTTTCTAATAATTGCTTTGCTTGGAGTAGGAACATCTGTCATTTGAATTAATAGCTTTACTTAGCATTTACTTTCAAACTTTTTTACTTATCTTTAGTTTTCCCTTCATACTTTCTCTTTTCAGTTCTGTAGTTAACTCACCAGCAACCTGATAATTGGTTAAAACTATCAGTTTGAATCTAGGTTTCTCTATTCCCTCTCTGCCATATATTATCATTTAATGTAGATTTAAACTATCCAAGTAATTAAAATTAATGGTCAAGAAAGAAATCCAAAGTTTATTTCTTTCATTCTAAATTGGATTTAGCAAAATATTTCAAGAAAACATTTGCAATAAGGTTATGCTGGCAGGAGGAAGACATTTTGCAAGAACAAATAAACTTGAAGGAAAATTCACATTTCCAATGAAAATATCACTTTTTTTCCTAGTGCTGTCAGAGCCAAAACATGCTTTAGTTTCCATTACCAGCACCAATTGTCCTTGAAAATTTGGTGTGCCATTCCTCACAAATGTTGAACAGAGTTTAAGGGAATGGTCCATCAGAAACGGAGACACAATTTGTCTCTTGGCATAGAAGTCAGTGGGGATTATGGGAAGAGATACCATGGCATGAGTTACCAGTATTTACAGAGACCAATTTTGAACAATACAGTTTTGTTTCTACATGGAAGACTATACCAGGATGAAATATAAAATAACTGTCAAAAATGCAAGTTAAAAAAGAGAGTTCTAGTATTTCCTGGTTATTTTGTCTATTTTTAGGACCTTATGCTGATTTCTAAGTGCATACTTTTTGTATGTTAATAAAATAATGCATATAATAATGTCTTTATTTTGTCATAAGCATTTTTTTCTATACAAAGCTCCTGTCGTTTCAATGACATGCTGTACAGGAATAGTAAAGGTGTTTTTCACTGTGAACTGGATCAAATGGCTTAAACTTTCTTAAGCATTTTACTTAGCCATACTTGAGAGTTTCACATAAGTAGAAGCTATAATTGAGTCAAAGATTTCTGCAGGCTCTAAAGTATAGTTAATTGCATCTTTTTATCTAAGTTCAACATATTCAAAAACTAAAAATATTTAACTTTTGGTTTTGCTAATATTACAATTGATTCCAGCTCCAATACGGTTTTAAGTTGACACAAAGTAAAATCATTGAAAGAAAATGCAGGCAAACCTTGATAAAGAACAGATGAAATTGTGGTGGTGTTCACTGAGGCTCAAACACACATTGTATTAATAATAATAAAAAGAAGTTCAAAACCGTGATCTTATTTCATAAGAATTTTTTTTAAATTGATTTTATCAGCATAAGTTAGATTTCTTCAAAATAGAAATTCACACTGACTAGTTCAGCATGGTGACTTCGAGGTTTTGAACTCATGACTTCATTAATGCCACAGGCATGACTAGAATAGCATACTTGAAATTAATCTTTCTTTAGACATTAATAAGTCATAGTGAAAAGAAATAATTAGCATACCTTTGCGGCAACAGAAGAACATTGAAAAAGAAGTCAAGTAAACCAGAACATTTCAAGATAATTGCCAGGCATACATCATCTATTCCAGAATAGCTTAAGGTCATGCACTTGGTGCTTCCAGTTTTCACATCCATATATGTGGTCATTGTTACCATCAAATTGCTGAATTTTGATGGCTATATTTAATGAACTAAGAATAGACCATGAAGAAAAGTACTAAGAACAGCAAATATAAAAAGCACGTACTCCATTCAGTTAAACAATGATCTCTTTAACCTTGCTGCATGCAGGAAATATCCACTTGTACTTTAGTAATTGCATTAGCTTCTTTAATGGCATTTGATACAGATGGTATGAGAAGAACATTTCTGCCGCTGAAGAATGCATGCAACAGTTTCAGTCTAAATTGCGAATACTTTTTCTCATTGTAGTAAGTGGGGGGAAACAGAACTGAAAATGAATTTGTGGCTCAGAGAAGCCATTATTTTCCAAAGCTTGTTATCATTTTTGTTTCTCATTATTTTAAAACTAAGAAAATTTTGCAGATTCTAAAAATCTCTGTCTAATCCTGCAAAATTGTAAAAAGGAAGAAGAAATGCAGTTGTTATTGCATTTGGGATTTAGGAAACTGATGTTTATTCAGATTTATGCTACAAATTCTATTTTTGATTTTGTGAAGATACTACTTTGTGCCTCTCTTCTGACTGTAAAATGGGAGCAGGCAACGTTCTCCCTCCTTTTTCTCCTTTTTTTTTTCCTTTTTTTTTTCCTTTTTTTTTTTTTTTATTCTGTCTGTTAGAATACATACTCTGTCTGCTGAAGGAAATTAAGCTAGACTTCTAGAACAGGGGATCACACAAATTTAAAATCCAAAAGATTATCAAATTATCTTTTTTCCTATCTATGTAGGATAAGTTCACCAGGACAGGGATGATGATTCTTACTTAACTTCTTCTGCAGCTTTTGATTATGTGAGATCTTCATAAACCAGAGATTGCATTCTGGCAGTATTTCCTAGCAGACAGAATTTGATCTCTCCTCTGTTAGGTCTGATATGCTTTTATCATTCTTCACTATTGACTCCCCACGACCTCTGACAGTGAACTCTGGAGATTGTGTTTTGTGTAACAGGGAAAAAAAAATCTTTATTTATTCCAAATCTTTCCTGTCCTATTAGGAATGAGGAAAAATGTAAAGAAGCACGAGAGACAAAACAGAGAATTTGGAAGCTAAAGATGAAATGGAGCTTATAAGGGAGGGCACACGCTTTCCCTTACTTTCCCTCATATGATTTGAGAGGAAGTAGTACCTGAACTGGAAGTAGGAGCCTGATAAGCAAGAAACTTATAATGTGAAATAGTGGCTCTGCTATGAACATTTCACATTTCTGTATTCTGCTTTACTTCAAGGAATATATGTTATAAATATTTAGAGATTAATAGGAAGTATTTCTGTTTCTATTTTCTTCCTCCTATCCATCAAGTTGTATGGGAGTCCCCATTTTCTCTTATGGCTACTCCTGATTTTGGTAATTAACTATAATTAGTTATGAACTAGTGCTACACACAATGTCTGCTGTAGACCGAGCTCCTTGCAAAGGGCATTCCTTGCATCCATCTTTTACACCATGAGTTTTTTTGAGGCTTTCTCATCTGCCTGTGTATTTTCGCATGTGAGAAGTACTACAGTCTCTGATATAGTTACTTATATCTTGTTGACATGCCAACCAGCCTCTTAGAACTCAGGTTTTGAATACTACTGGTTATGAGAGGCCTTAATGGCTATTATCAATGTTTGTTTCTCCAGCAGGTGATTACAGAGCTAGATACAACTAAGAAACTAATGAGTGTCCTGACGTGCTAACCAGATGTCAGTTCTGTATCCTCCTCTTTCTTTTCCTTAATTTCACTAAAATAAGTTGAATTCTCCTTTCCAACAATAGAACGCTACATCCAAGCTTGCAGTTGATTAGACTTGATATACAGAAAGTTATCAAGTGATGTCCATAGAAACAGGGAAAAAAAGTTCAGTTTTAGGTCAGATGGTCATTTTAATCAGGCCCACAGAATCATCAGGCTTTTAAAAATTATTTTACATAAAAATTCTTACTGTTGTTAACAGAAAGTTTTGCACGAAGATAATTATCACTTGCTCCAAACACTCTTGTTTTATGATATATACAGCATTTGTGTCATTAAGACTCATCACTGATGTTACCTGGATGATAATTCTGAGTACTTATCCTAGCCTTGTGCCATCTTAGGCATGTTCATCTTGATCCATGCTCCAAACTTTATTTAATATTGTTTGAAGGTATAGAGGTGATGTAAGCATTCCCAATTGTCTTTGAATGTTAAAAATTTCTAATGTAATGAATTAAGCCAACAAATATGAATTGTGTGTTTCTCTTTATAGTATATTTTTTGCATTGAGTTTTCTATTCTTTTTGGAAAACTAGTGAAGGTAAAACCAAATTAATGCTGATGCATAAACATATGTTATATAATTTAATTGGGTTTTTTCCCATAACATGGAAATGATGGAGACATTTGTTCTTTTGATGTAAAATCAGACAGTAATGATATACAAATTTAGAAACCTAGGTGTAGGATGGAAATATGTTTCTAAGAGCATTACTTTGACCTGATCATGTTTTAGTACACCTGATAGTGAAAAAAGATAAGTGAGCATATGACAGAAAAGTTTTTGTTTTTTTTTTTAGTTTTAAAGAATATTAAGTGGATTCATAATAAAACATAGAACGTTCTGTGATAAAATATTTGATGTGTCTGTGCTACCTGTATTGGCTTAACTGTAGAGTTCCATCTTCTGTTTGGGTTTTCTTTGTCAGCTTTCAAACTGTGTAGGTAGCCTGCAGGTGATAAGTATCCCATTAATCTTTCTGATCCTCTAGCACTTGAGCATGAGAATAGCTGATCAATTACAGCAATTGTCTCCCTAAATGAGCTTTGCACATCTGCCTCTTATTTCATTAGTTAACTGTCTGCCCATATATCTGATAGAATGCAATCCTTGTGGCTTCTTACAGCTTGTTCTGTGTAACTGTACAATAAGGATGGGGTTGTTAGCAAAATGGGCACAAAAGGGTATTTATCCCCTACCCACAATAAATATATATGCTATTGTGTAGGAGTGCTTTTGTCTCTAATCGCTGTTCCTAGAAACCTACTAAAAGCACATCAGTTTGCTTTTCAGCTTCCTATTTAGTCCTTAGTTGTAAGCGTATTTGTGTATTTATCATTTATATAGCACAAATGAAGTTTTCCATGCCCTAAACCAAGATATCGGTGATGTTTATAGTACTTTTAGATGGACATTGCTTATATGATTTTTAGATATCAAAGCTTCAGTAGAAGTGTAACATCATGCTTGTCTCCTTGCAATGAATCTTTTAAATATTTAGATGTGTTTTCCTTTCTCAGAAGTTTAAATTTGTATTTCCAAAGCTGCAAATAAGTATTTACAATAGTGGCAGTGCTATTAGTTATTAGTTATTCAGATTAAGTACAAAACAATTAGTAAAAATTACATGGCATAATTCAATGTTTAAGAAACACAGACTACAAATTATGTGATATAAATTCAATAAAAAAATACATCTTTACATTAATGTCTCTTTCATTAATATTCAAGCTTTCATTTGCAGTAAAATAAATCAGCAGATGAAAATTAAAATAAATTCTAAGCATAGGCCTTATTCTCTACCTGCTAATGTCTGATTGAATTATACTGAAGAATGTGCAGGACTTAGTTTTCAAAGATTATTTTCTTATCATTTATCATATATTAAATTGCTTTGGATGCAATAGATACGTATTTATTTAAATGGTGAACTGAGCTTAATGCCCAAAAGACTAATTCAATAACATTCTGTCCTGAACCTGATATAGATTATTGCATCTGACACTGAATATATAAATGTTTGAACCTGAAACGCTCAGATAATGGTGCTGGAAACTTGTTTCAGTGTATTTGAAGGATAAAAATGTTCAGCACAGACATTATATGGAATTTCTGAAACCATGGAGTTATAATAATTAAATATCACCAATCTTTGAAATTAATTTTTGACTATTTATTGCAGGTCTGGTTTGTATGAAGTCAAGTACTTCAGTGGTTGAACTTGTTATGCTGCTTTGTTCACAGGTAAGACGTTCCCTGGTTTTAACTGGGTTAGTTTCTTTGAATAGGGCTGGATTACTGCCAGCCTAATAATTCTATCTTACTGTTTGTTACATTCTTCCATTTATATACAAGAAAATGCAAATTAATCTTTTCGAGTAGCATAGAAATTGTGGAATTTTTTTTTCATACATTACATAGTGCCACTATATTCACAGGGTATGCAATGTATATTTGCGTTTGTTTTGAACAGTGTATGGATATACATTACGCGACTTTTTCTTTGCATGCACTCTCTTCCAAACCAGTTTTTGTTTGGAATACGTAAATACGATAATGTTTTTGTAAATTGGTGTTAAAAATCTGTCTTTGTACTAGTAATTTTTTAAAACCTTATTTTGTGGTCACTTTATTACTTTTGGTGTACATGACATAATTTATTGCATTTTTTATATAGTTATCAGTGTATAAACAGAAGAGGAACATGACTTAGGTGGTCCTCAGGAAAAGGCAGAAGCAGAGTATTACTGTTTTAAAAATGCTGCATTTAATTTTTTTCCTTAGCATAGAAGTAATGGGTTCTGAATCAATTAACATTTTAAATTGCTTTCACAAGTGAATTTTTCTAAACTAAAATAATTCCTCATACTATTTGGATTGCTTGCATCTCAATTTTAATTTTATTATCTTTGTCAGAAGTGTTATTGGCTAAATTCATATGCACAGCTTTTACTTTAAACTGCCAGTAATAAGTTACCAACAACCATTGTAGAATCTTGCACATATTGTAAAATATAAGAAAAATATAATGGCCTAACAAATCCAAATAACTTCAAAAATTTTTACACTTCCCTGAAGACATATTAACAGTGTTTAAGTTACCAAGTTCCCCACAGTTTTATAATATCAGTTAAACTAAGTTATACTATAAAATGCCCAGCTTAACTTGTTATATTATTACCAAGGAAAATTATTTGTTTGTCGGTTTACTTGAGTATTCATTGCTGCATATTGATAACATGCACGAAAAAAAGAACTGAAAACAAATGAGTTTCTAGGAAAAAATTGAAATTAAGATCTACTTTTGAGGAATCTATCTGAAAATAATTAACAACTGATTTGGGGGGAGGGTGTTCCAACTTACCTGCTGTTTGCAGTCCATAGGTTGCATTTCTTCAAGCTTGTGTCATAAGGAAATCATTAAATCTTGTTTTCCTTTTTTTTTGGCTTTTCCTTTTTTTTTTAACCCCCTCTTTTAGCCACAGTGGGTATTGGGCAGGGAAAGTAAAAGAAAAATACATCCCTGGCAGGAATCCTCAGTGGGGTTTGAACTTCAAACCTTCGCCAGCAGGGCACTTGAAAAATTTGTTACCTAATGGTGAAGTCCTGGGTTCCAGGAAAATTCCAAAAGATCCATTAAGGCTTTTGAGCCCTATATTCATGTAATGCAACCTTTTTTCTTTTTACTTTTTTTTTTAGCAGCTTTTGAAACATTTCCTTGAGGAAACGAATAACTTGCAGTCCTTTCTTCTCTAGCCTTTGGTTTACTGCAGTTCTCAGGAATAAAGTGGAATGTAGCATTAGGGTCTAGTGTCTTTGATGGCCTCATCATCTAATCATAGGTTTAACATTACTCATTTGCTGGCTCCAGGAATTCCTGCCATTAAGGGCCCTAGAGATGAAACTTTGCCTCAAATATTGATTGAAAGGAAGAGAGAGAAATTTAAGCTCTTTCTGCAATGCTTTCTCCTTAGACATCCCAGTAAAGCTATGTAGCAAATGCAGCTAAATCAATTTGTTATTTTTATGACTTTTATACATATTATTTATGATTTTTTAAAAACTGACTATTTTAAAAATAAGCTTATCTTATACCTGAAATTATGTGAAGAGCCTAATCATTTCAACTTTTGAATGCTTATCCATTTTCTTCAGTGTTTGCTTGGGAGAGCTATTTTCCATCTATTTTACTTGGGGAAATTGCAAGCTTCTAGATTTATGCATCATCTGATACTTCAGGTCGTTTTCTTATCGTCTGTATAGGAAAGATTTTGTGCCCTGACGTCCATGTATTGATAAGTACTTCAGAAGCTAATGCTGTAACCTTTGTTGGTGGAATCATGTTCAATGTTTCTACAAGAGTTGGTCAATAGGGGGCTGTAGTGGTGTAAATTGTGTTCTCCCCCCACCTTCCTTACCCAGAAGGATTGATTCTGTAAACTGCAGCTGCGTAGAATTGTGTATTTAATCCTGTAGGTGTACGGAACAATCAGGCCAGCAGTTCTATTCATCTGCAGGAAAAAAACAAAAACTAGTTGGGTTGGGGTTTTTTCTGTTTACGTTTTAAAACTATTTGTCAAAAGAAAACATGATGTAAATGCTATAAAGATACTGATACATGAGATGTCTAGAAGAAGAGAATGGCAGACAGATAAATATTGTGATCCAGCCTAGCTAATAGGTATTTAGGAGATGTTGTCCACATCAAATGAGGATAACTGATCTCTTAAAAAAAAAAAAAAGTGATAGTGCTACCTGAGTATTTCCATAATATAAACTAAGTAATATGGACTGGAAATACTATGTACAGAGCTGCATTTTTTTTATAATTATAATATAACTAGGGCTTTTCTTCCTAACGAGGTAAATCTTTCATATTCAAATTGAATGACACTTTACAGATTATGTGAGGAAGTTTGAAACGTGTCACTCAAAAGACAGATGATGATATTAAAAGCCTTTGAAAAGCACAATTTTGTTTCCACAGAGCAGAGTAACTTTAGACACTGAAAAGGAAAGGGAAATGCAAAGTTTGTTTTCCTTTCATTTGCTGCAGCAAATTAGATGCTTTTATGCTCTTTATGTTGGAAATTCCATGTTAACGACTACAGATTAGCAAGGATGTCAGAGTTTTTTTTCTTATCTGAGCTCCTGAATAAAATCAACATTGCCAGAGGCTCACATCCAAGGTATGGTCTAAATTTACATGAAATATCACATTACAAATGTCTGAAGGTACATGTCATGGATAATTCTGTTCATATGGGCAGCCTGTTAGAGTCTGAGGGATATGCAATCAAGCCCTTCCCCCAAAGGGATTTGGAGTTTCTGTGAAAAATACATGTAAAGGAACTCCTGTAGCGATAGTGCATCATTTGTGGGTTTGAGGAAGAACAAAAAGTTCTACTCTTTGTATTTTCAGAATCTCTCTTGTACTGTAACTTGCTTCACTGCACCCATTTTACTTCTTCTAGTATCACATACTTCACTAGATTAAAATTTAGGTTAATTTGAAGGCTTTATTTTCTTTATTTCTTATATAAACCAAAAGCACACATCCAAGTAATTGAAATTGTTTTTCTAGATAATTGATAATAAGGATATAGTGATTTTCACTTTTCATAAAGCAGGCATTTTCATTTGGATTAGTCCATTTTAACATAAAACGGATGAAGATGTGTTATGTTTGACAAGATCTGTGTCTGATTAACCAGTCTTTGTTCCATCAGCCTTGTTGAGCATGTCACAGCTGTGTTGCTGTTGAAGTGGTGGAATTCTTCTATAAATTATACATTTTAAAAAAAACCCACTAATTTTTACAGTCCCACTCCTTCTTACATCAGATTTGGATTTCATATAATTTTTCTTATTTTTTCTCTTTTTTTCTTTCCCAGCTGAAACACTATAATAGTTTCTAATTATTTCCAGATCTTTTGCAAAATTTTCTCCTTGGGGATACAGCTTCTGCTGAAACAGAGTGATATTATCCCAAAGGAGCTTTATCTCATACCACTTGTATTATATATATTTTTTTTTACCTAGGAAATTTGGTCTCATAAAATTTTAGTTATAAATTTAAGGTCAGTTATGCAAATTCCTGTGGAGATGTAATTTTTCAATCTTTTTCTCAGTCATGAAACAAGTTGGATGTTTACTGATGGCCATGTTTTCTCATTAGTCTCATTTCTCCACTATCTGTATTTCTATCGGTGTGACTAGGAGAAGAGAATGTTACATATCTTATCACTGCAAAAGTCTGAATTGAAATAAAATGTAGAGGGGAAGGATACATGCAAACAGACAGAAACTCATTGTTTCAGTAATCTGTTTTTCCAGCATATCTTGAAAACAGTTATCTCAACAAAGTTCTGAATCTCTTACATGTTTATGTCCTGATGTTTCTTCTCAGCTAATCCCACTATTTTGCCAGTGCTGATATTTATAAGACTAACTCACAAACACATCTGAAAACTGTTCAGACATTTGTTTCCTGGTTTGGTAGGTTAAATTGGCTGAGACCCTAGTTCAAAAGCCACCAGAGCCACTTAAAGGAAAGGATTCAGGGCTGCAAATCTGAGAGCAAAGAGAAGACTGAAAATGCCACTTGTGACATTATGGCAGCAAGCTGTGAATTCAGATCTCTGCCTCTAATAGTAAAATAGTAAAGCCACTTCTAAGTAAGAAGTAACTGTGGATTAAAACAAAATAGTAGTTTTTAACTGATTATACTTCTAGAGTAGCCATGAAAGCAATATTCCATGGCAGGTGGCAAGTAGGATGCTTTGGACTGTAGGAAGGAAAGACTGCTCCTGTGGCAGTCAAGAAAAGAAAAGGCATGTTGGCATTTGATGGGAGAGAAATAAGTTAAAACAAACAACAAGAAAAAGTCACACAATTTGTCATACTTCGAACAAAGCACTAGAGAGATGTTAAAAAATGTTGGTCATGTAGCTGCAGATTGAGGGTTGGTAACTTCACTTTTTATCACAAACTGAAGTTTAAGTTCAGTAAGTAAAGTCTTTGTAGTTGGAGTACTTTCTCTGATATTGTCGTCCTGTTTAGACTATATGAAGGTCCAGCAAGGAAGAAACATTTCTACTATGTCCCTATCCATTATCAAATCTGGTGCAGTTTAAACGTGTGCTTGTGTTCCAGTGTTGATTTAGGGCTCTTCATAATCCAGAACATGGCCTTTATACAAATAGGTTTGTATACACACTTAGTGTAATTTCCTAAAGCAGAAATGAACTCCAGTACAAGTTACAGGGGCAACTTTTTCTGCTGTATTTTTTTTCACTCTATTTTTCTGGGGTGGGTGGAGGTTTTTGTGTTATTTGTATTTTCTGTATTATCTTTTTTTTTTTTTTTACACTAAAGGAGTTTCAGAGAATTTTTTTGTTTTAATTCCTTTTAGATTTGCAGAATGTTTTCCAGCCCAATCTCAGCCTTCTTTTCTTGGGTATTNTTATGCTCTTTATGTTGGAAATTCCATGTTAACGACTACAGATTAGCAAGGATGTCAGAGTTTTTTTTCTTATCTGAGCTCCTGAATAAAATCAACATTGCCAGAGGCTCACATCCAAGGTATGGTCTAAATTTACATGAAATATCACATTACAAATGTCTGAAGGTACATGTCATGGATAATTCTGTTCATATGGGCAGCCTGTTAGAGTCTGAGGGATATGCAATCAAGCCCTTCCCCCAAAGGGATTTGGAGTTTCTGTGAAAAATACATGTAAAGGAACTCCTGTAGCGATAGTGCATCATTTGTGGGTTTGAGGAAGAACAAAAAGTTCTACTCTTTGTATTTTCAGAATCTCTCTTGTACTGTAACTTGCTTCACTGCACCCATTTTACTTCTTCTAGTATCACATACTTCACTAGATTAAAATTTAGGTTAATTTGAAGGCTTTATTTTCTTTATTTCTTATATAAACCAAAAGCACACATCCAAGTAATTGAAATTGTTTTTCTAGATAATTGATAATAAGGATATAGTGATTTTCACTTTTCATAAAGCAGGCATTTTCATTTGGATTAGTCCATTTTAACATAAAACGGATGAAGATGTGTTATGTTTGACAAGATCTGTGTCTGATTAACCAGTCTTTGTTCCATCAGCCTTGTTGAGCATGTCACAGCTGTGTTGCTGTTGAAGTGGTGGAATTCTTCTATAAATTATACATTTAAAAAGAAACCCACTAATTTTTACAGTCCCACTCCTTCTTACATCAGATTTGGATTTCATATAATTTTTCTTATTTTTTCTCTTTTTTTCTTTCCCAGCTGAAACACTATAATAGTTTCTAATTATTTCCAGATCTTTTGCAAAATTTTCTCCTTGGGGATACAGCTTCTGCTGAAACAGAGTGATATTATCCCAAAGGAGCTTTATCTCATACCACTTGTATTATATATATTTTTTTTACCTAGGAAATTTGGTCTCATAAAATTTTAGTTATAAATTTAAGGTCAGTTATGCAAATTCCTGTGGAGATGTAATTTTTCAATCTTTTTCTCAGTCATGAAACAAGTTGGATGTTTACTGATGGCCATGTTTTCTCATTAGTCTCATTTCTCCACTATCTGTATTTCTATCGGTGTGACTAGGAGAAGAGAATGTTACATATCTTATCACTGCAAAAGTCTGAATTGAAATAAAATGTAGAGGGGAAGGATACATGCAAACAGACAGAAACTCATTGTTTCAGTAATCTGTTTTTCCAGCATATCTTGAAAACAGTTATCTCAACAAAGTTCTGAATCTCTTACATGTTTATGTCCTGATGTTTCTTCTCAGCTAATCCCACTATTTTGCCAGTGCTGATATTTATAAGACTAACTCACAAACACATCTGAAAACTGTTCAGACATTTGTTTCCTGGTTTGGTAGGTTAAATTGGCTGAGACCCTAGTTCAAAAGCCACCAGAGCCACTTAAAGGAAAGGATTCAGGGCTGCAAATCTGAGAGCAAAGAGAAGACTGAAAATGCCACTTGTGACATTATGGCAGCAAGCTGTGAATTCAGATCTCTGCCTCTAATAGTAAAATAGTAAAGCCACTTCTAAGTAAGAAGTAACTGTGGATTAAAACAAAATAGTAGTTTTTAACTGATTATACTTCTAGAGTAGCCATGAAAGCAATATTCCATGGCAGGTGGCAAGTAGGATGCTTTGGACTGTAGGAAGGAAAGACTGCTCCTGTGGCAGTCAAGAAAAGAAAAGGCATGTTGGCATTTGATGGGAGAGAAATAAGTTAAAACAAACAACAAGAAAAAGTCACACAATTTGTCATACTTCGAACAAAGCACTAGAGAGATGTTAAAAAATGTTGGTCATGTAGCTGCAGATTGAGGGTTGGTAACTTCACTTTTTATCACAAACTGAAGTTTAAGTTCAGTAAGTAAAGTCTTTGTAGTTGGTGTACTTTCTCTGATATTGTCATCCTATTTAGACTATATGAAGGTCCAGCAAGGAGGAAACATTTCTACTATGTCCCTATCCATTATCAAATCTGGTGCAGTTTAAACATGTACTTGTGTTCCAGTGTTGATTTAGGGCTCTTCATAATCCAGAACGNGTGTCAGAGAATTTTCTTGCATTAATTCCTTGTAGATGTGCAGAATGTCTTCCAGCCCAATCTCAGCCTTCATCTCTTGGGCATCTGTTTCTTATAATCTGACTTTCAAATGGGAACCATCAGTGTATTCTTTCCTACTTGTTGGACAATTTTACTTTCTATGAGATGTCCTTTCAGATCTCCATATACTCAGAAAACTAATTCTGTGTTCTGTCTTTAGTAGTAAGTTAGATCACTTCTTCAGTGTTTTTCTTACACTAGAGTCATCATGGAACATCTAGTCCTTGCTCTTTTCTCTGGCCTGTCCTTGTCAGAGTATTTTTCTTAAAAAATGTTGACGAGTCCATTTTTTACACATTATTGAGATGCCGACCTGAACCTCTTCTGGATTCATGGTAAAACAGGCAGTATTAGAAAACTATAATGTGTACTTCCCCTGTATCCTAATATGGCAAGGTGTCTTCTCACCTCCCAATTTCTCTATTAAGTCATCTACAATTAACAAGGATAATAGATCACACAAAACCAACTAGAAACTCAGAAAAGTCAGCTGGTATTTCTTAAAGGCCTTGAGAATGGGTGCACAACCTCATTATTTGAGACCATTATTATAAATAAATATACTATGAGTTTGGAAGGTTTCATTTTATATAGAGAGAGAGACAACGTGAGTTTTCTGTACATCAGAAAGTCTTCTCTTTAATGGTGTGTTTTGGAAGACTTCAAATTCGTTATCCACGCCTAATGTCAAAGTTTGGTTGAGTAATAAGTGGACTGACTTTTAGGATTAATAGCCATGCATAACAACACATGTTTTTAATATTTTTTTATTATTATTATTTCGCTTAAATGAAGAGCTGGTTTTCCAAACAGGATGTAAGCTCTAGAAGTTCTGGAGATGTGTGTTATCTGCTAGCATGTCTTCTGTCTGCATTAGAAGATATGCAGAATTTCCACAGGGTGATCAAGATTAATATTGTATCATCTAAATAAATATGTCCATTTCCCTGGTGTTATTTGTATAATGTAAATGGTTTTTCGTTTCTGGGTTTGGTTGTTTTTTTTTTTTCCACTCTTTTCATATAAGATACGAGTGAAATGTTCCTCTGGCAAATTTTTACTTCATTTTGAAGATAAATTGGGTGATCAGAAGGACAATGGATCTGTGTATTTCTAAGAAGGCAAATCCCAGTCAAGAAAAGTGAGGGAAAGTGAGGCTTTAATCCTGTGAAAATGAAATCTAATACTTCCTATTACATTTGCTGCATTGGTAAAGTCATAGTCACATAAATAGTGTTGTGAAAGTTTCACATGCTTTTACTCCTGTGATTTGGCAAGAAGCCCAATGTATTTCAGTACTTGCGGATTTGCCTTCCAGGAGGATGTCATCAGACATTCTGCAACTTCCCTATTGTAAGAAACTGTCACTTTTTAAATGGCTGATCCATCATAAAATCCTAAATTTGATCCCAAATTTACTTGAAAGGGTAGACCAAAAATACATTTCATTTATCTATACCAGCAGTATATATGTGAATGATAGAGAAGGATAAAGGCAGTAGTATCTAAGGAATCATTAGATCTGATTCACATTCCAAACAGTAACAAAAGGTTTTATGACTCCAATAACTTTACCTCAATTATCTGAGGAATGGTAAGGATGGACCTGTGGTCTTAAAAACAATATAATAACCTCAGAAAAATATTACTAACCTGCTCAAAAAATTATGATGCTATATCTTGAAATCGGTAGGTTTTTCTGACTCTGCCTGCCTTTAATGGACATATTTTTCTTCCATAAAGAAACAGTCCTCTAATCTTGTAATATTTCCTTATGAGTCTTTCTTCTTAAGTGAAGCAATGTAAGTTATTTGTGATTTTAGAAGATAACTTCCAAACATGGAGGTCAAACCCAAGCTAAATTGCAGGTTTGTTGTGAATTGCAAACACATTTTTATAAAATTTCCTCTTCCTTATCCTGATAAATGGTAACATCTGCTCAGCTCCATACAAGACTTTTCTCCAAACGTATTCAAGGTCCAGCAAGAAAAGTGTCAATGTAGCAAAATTTCATTTTTCTCAAGAAACTTCTAGTACATCAGTGAATTGAAGAATTGAGATATCAAGTGAGTTGATATCTAATACTAGACAATTCAATAACTATTGAATATAACAGAAAGAAAGAAAAAAACCCTCAGATTAGTTTAAGACATGGCAAAGATATAATTCCAAAGAAGCTAGAATTGATTTAGGTACTAGCACCCGTAGTGCCAGGTATCTATCCATTCAGTAATTGTAGTTTGTTGAGAAAATTTTAATTTGTGGCACAATTTTAACATTTTGTGCAAGAATTAGAAAGGGTGAGAGTTCACATGTATATTGCGAAAAATCTGAGAGTCACTATACTTTTTTTAATGATATTTTGTCATACTTATTATTTATTTGTTTAGGAGATATTTTCTAATAAACACAAATAAAAATTTAAAAAATACTGTAAGCAAGTATTAATTTGGGAAGAAGTATAACATGAACTGAAAAAAGTTCTTAGCATGGTAAACCTCATTGTTTCATTTTTGTTCCTTCAACCTGAGCAAATTTTCTGACATCAATTTAAGTTGTTGCTAAATTTGTTAATACTTCTTTGTTAGGATACTGAGGATTGGAGGATTTTATTAGACTAGGAAAATACACTCAGATGTCAAAATTGTAAGAATATTAGAGAGTAAGAAAATATACATAATGGTCTGAAAGAAAAAAAACACCTGAATTACAAATAGTATCTGTTCTGCATTATGGTTCATTATTTAGAAGTTTTAACCTTTTACTTTCATCCTAGTTTAGTTCATCTCCTGTCCTCCTCTGCATGGACAGTTTCATAACAGGAACTTTCTGTCAGAGAACGTGTACTGATGCTTTCTGAATGCAGTGATGCTTTTCAAGCAATGACAGAATACAGGAGAAGGACAAGTTAGGTGGGGACAGGTGTGGCAGTTGCCATTATCCTAATAGTTTAGTACATTTTTTATATCTTCAATAGAATTTTGCATAATATGAATATTCTAGAGCATAGTCATACTGGACAGTAATTGAACTGAATGTCTAAAACCTGAATGTTTAGTTATTGTGTATGAAGAATTTTTTTTATTAGGTTTCAACATGAATAAAGTTTAAAATGAAATGTTGTATCTTCATTCTGGTTTTAGTACAAAGAAGTGATGTGTTATCATTCTTGAATACTGTGGTTTAGTCTCTAAATGTGCCTCTATCCCCAGGTTCTCTATACCCTACCTTGTTCTGAGAGGCGCACTACTGGCAGTAATAGTCATCCCCACTGCACTAACAAGTAAAGGCCTGTAGGGAAGAAAGTTCAATGCATTCTTCTTTTATAGGAGCAATTATCTGATAAATTATTTTGTTAAAGTATCCTGTAACTTCAGCATGTAATTGACATCAGCATTTTTGAGACATAGAGAAGTCCCCAAGCTTTTCTTTGAAGGCCCAGAAGATTTAGGATATGAACTACACCTTGATCACTCAGATGTAAAAATTGTAAGGATGTTAGAGAGTTAGAAAATATACATAATTATCTGAAAGGATAAAAAAAACCACCTGATGTAGCATAGTCATTCAAGCACTTAGTTACTAATAACTAAATGTGTCATGATTCTGCTAGTCTATAACATAATCACTGTATCCATTACTATTGGTGTTTCTGTTTCTTGAAGGTGTGAGAGATTTTCTGGGGAATCTAACAAAACATAAACAAAATTGCAGCACATTCTTTAAGCATGTAACTCTGCATCTTAACCCAGTTCCTGAAATGCATACAGTTACCTAATTGGCCAACGCAAAGGAAAAAACCCAACTGACATTTCTGAGTATTTCAGTTTATTGTTTGGGTCTTGTCAAAAGAAACTGAAAAAAACCCAAAAAACAAAAAACAAAAACCCTAGGTGCCTATTCACAAGTAAAATTCACATCTCAGAATCAGGAATCTGTTATATTAAATTATGTCTAAGACTGGGGGGAAATTGTAAGATTAATGATTGTTCCTTTATTCGTGGATTAGTGGAGAGGTGGGAGTTTTTAGTAGTTTGTAGTGAAGCAGTGTATGAACCATGAATCATGATTTCTCTCTGACTCTACTTCATTTTGTTTCCCATTAGGTTTTGATAGATATTTGGGCAGGTTTCACACACTTTTAACATTAATAATTACCTCGGATAAATTGATGAGATGGAGACGTAATAAGAGATTTGTTTGGTTCTCCATAGATGGCCAATGGCTTCTTAGATACCTGAAGATATCTTACCTAAAATCCAGTTGGCCATTTTGGATGTCCCACAGTATCCGAGACATTTGGACTTAGCAGGAAGATGTGACAAAAGACTTGCAAGAATCTCTTAGTCTCTTGCAGATACCAATAGACCCTTACTCTCTTTTAAAAAATAACTAACATACCTTCTATTCATCTTAGGAAACTTTGGTTTTTTTCTTTCTCTCTTTTCAACTTCTTCTCTGAGTTCTAGTCACACCAGTTCTGCTTTCCTGACTCCAGAGTCATATCAGCTGTGGTGCAAAAAACATCTCAAAAGAAAATGCTAATAGGGATTTTTATAGTGTACAATAAAAGGCTCCGATTAAAGCAAAAAATTATGTTACACCTCACGTACTACCTCTAACCCAGACTATTGTTTCTTAAAATGGCACTGTGTGCTTGTGTTTAGGCAATTGAATATTTTCCTTCTTAGTTTCTTTATCTTTGTAATATACCAAGATGATTTAACTGCTTCCAAAAATCAGATCGTTAGACTTGCTTCAGTTACTGGATTTGGAAAAGAACAAAACAACACTGAAAAAAAGACCCATAACAATGGTTTTCTAGCCCATAAGCTAGAGGCCTGAGTGCTAATATCCCATATTCCATAATCAGGACTCACCTGCTCAGTGTAATGGGATTACAAGATTATTGTTCAGGTTTTTTTAAGATGCATGACTTGCTCAAATCTGGGAATTTTCATAGGATCAATAAGAAGCACCCTGCTGATTAATGACTCGTTTTCATAATTATTCTTTTAAAAATTTCCTTCTGTGTGCAAAGCTGTCTTTTTTGCCCTTATCAGGAAACAAGTATTGGAAATTTCTGCTTAAATTTTTAGTCTTGGGAAAAAAAGAAATGTAACTCATATTTACAGAATTCTGTAACTCCCACTGCCCATGCTTGTTTATAACATGAGGTCTCAGAATAAATTAAGAAAAAAATTCTCTGTAATGATTACAGCTAATTTATTTTGATTTTTTTTCTGTATGATGATGAAAAATAAATGTTTATTACTCTTAAAGTTTTTAAGGAATTATCTCAAAAGAAAGTAATCTTTATGTACTAGAGAGATGAGCTTTTTTCATCTCAAGTATCAAAAGTCTATTGGTATGATAGAGACAATGTATTGTATGGCAAAAAGCTGTGTTGCAGTGAGAATTTTCTTACTTAGTGGTGTATGATGTAAAAATTGTTGTCTTTTAATATCTACTAGATAGTTTAAATCAGTTTTGAAAGTTTATCTTGGAAATCCGTGTTAATAGTAAAAGCATTTTGAAAACTCAGTTTGTAAGTAGCAACTGGTTTTGTTTTCACATATATGGGGAAGAAACAAAGACTGATCTCAAGGAAGGATGGATGGTACAGATTCTTGCCTGCCATGTATGATGAGATATACAAGGAGTAACAGTAAAGCAAAGTGAAGAAATTACTGCTGTCATACTTTGTTGCACTTAGTATGTTCATGGGGCCACTGTATGAACTGGAGAGACAAGATGAGTTTTCATGTTCTCTGTGCAAGGAAATTGAAGTTTACTTAAACAGAAAACATAACCACCTAAAATTTATTTGAAAATCAGAACGAATTATAGTTTTTAAATGATTAGGTCATTCTTCTTTGGGGGGTTGGAGGGAAGAAAAGCGTTAAAGTAAGATGTTCAGCCTAAATTCAAGCTCTCTGGGAAATCCTTGGGTTTTGATCATGTTATATTTTATCTTCTTAGGAATGGCAAAATTCTATTCAGAAGAATGCAGGACTTGCATTTATTGAGCTCATCAATGAAGGAAGGTAATTAATTTTAAAGCTTTTGAACAAGTAGTCATTTTGCTTTTATTCCATTGGGTGATAATACTTCCTCACCATCTGTTCCAAAAGGCCATTTTGACTAAGAAATTTCTTGTATGGATACTTTATGTAGTTAATATTTAATTTGAAAATGTGTGAATGATGAGCATTTTCTTTTTTGACATAAGGAAATAGAGCTCCCGTGAACTGTATATAGGTTTGGGTTTGTTTAGAAAATTGAACCACCATTTTCCAGAGCAGCAAGGTTGTTTTGCCCAGGCAGTCCAGGGAGCCCAATCTGTAAACCCATCTGCTGCTCCATCTGTTTTAGGAGCAAAGCATTCACTGTACAGATGCCCTTCCCCATACTATCCATTCATGAGGAATTATTTCATCTAGAACTTCTGGTCCAATTAGAGTCCTGTAAAACATGCAGGACATTGTAAGTTCTACCTTGCTTATACAAATCGCTAAGTTACTTTATTGTCAGTCCTCAAGTAATTTTTGATACTCTGTTAATATTTTCCAATCTGTGCACTGTTTGTCAGTACATGCATCCAGCAAGCTGAGCAGAAAAGGGGAACTCTTTGGCCTTCATAGTAGATGAATGCCAAAGACAATTGGAGACACTTGTATAGTGCCTGTGATTTCTATTGGCCAGTATGTTAAATCCATTCAAATCTAGATGTCTGGATATGTGCAGTTTAAAAAAAAAAAATATATAGTGTTACATGTGTTGAAGAGATTTTGTCATTATGTACGTAGTTTCTTTTTTTTTACTAATAGTGTGTCATTACAAATAGTAAAGTACCAGATCTTTTCTTTGTTATAAGGTGTTTCTTGTCTAGCTGGTATTACAGTGCTTAAATCAAGTATTCATTTAAAAGGAAGATTATAAAACATCAGAGATGGGACTATAGAAACACTAGTATCTGGAAAAACGGAACATGTAGCTTTATACGTATTTTTTGGTTAATTTACACTGCTGTATGGCAGTTAGAAATGCAGTCTATTTAAAATGCTGCTTGATATGAGACAGCAATATGAGTTTGCACCATAACAGGGCTCATAATGTACTGCATATTATATAGAAAATATTACATGGTAATAGACTGAATAATTATAGTAAGCTTGTGTTCGCAGATGGCAATACAGAATCCCATTTTGACCCCTTTTATTTTCTCAATCCAGCAAGTGAGTTCAGATATTTTGCATGCTTGTTATTGATAACATTCTCACTCTTAACAAATCCCATGTCTGCATAATTTTAGCAGTCAGGTATTAAGATATCAGTGGATCCTCTGCTCCCATGTAAAAATAACTTTTAAAAAACCAAAACTATATTTTAAAAACTGCTCCTTAAATCCAATTAAAGGAATGTCTGATCAGGCTGCCCTTAGACAAGTGCTCCTCTGTATACTTTTGTCAGAAAGGTGTTTTGGAATAAGTTTGCGTGCATTGCTCTGCAATCAGCCCATGCATTTTTAATTTATCCTTTTGAGTAGAAAAACAACAATCCTTTAACTGGAAATTGTTATAAATATTTATTCTGCTTAACAGCTAAACTTGTGAATGCAATTCATCAATCATAGCTAGAGAATGCAATTGTGCAGTTGTCAACAATTAACAGGACATAAACAGTTGATGAATGTGCAGCTGAATTAAAGTGCTCCCTAGGATAACCTGAAATTATAAATTGGATCATTTAAAGGAATCTAACAAAGGATCTTTATAATTAAAACAAAGTAGGGTTAATGGGATGTAAAATTGCATATAATTGCTGTGCAATAATGATTGAATTTTAAATTATTAAAAGAAAAATTAAGACTAAGAATATTTTAAAGGACTTTCTGGGTAAGATTTTGAGAGACCTGGGTAATAAATCAACCTTTTTGAGATAGCTTTTTCATCTGAGCATGAAGAAAAAAGTGTTAGATGTAATGCAGGGGATCATGATTTTTAGTACCTTCAGTTTGATGCCCATCTGTTTTAATATATGGATGCTATAAGGGGATTTTCTGAGCAACTAACTTTTGTTGTTTCTTTCTGAGATAATTTGAGTGTCTTTCTGATATTTGACTTCATTAGAAATGAATATTTCAGTTTAGTTGTAGCTATAAAAAAAATCACATCTATATTCCTGTCATTTTAATAAATTGCACTTTCATTTTAAATCAGTTGATTTATTATATTTCTTGGTTTAGAAAATGTTTTGTTAGGAAGGTTTGAATGATGGATATTTGTAGAATTAACTTACCAACACACTGGTTCAGCTTTCTAAAAATAGGAACTGTTGTAACAGTTTATAGTATAACAAGAGTATCTGTCTACAAATTTAAATTAATGCTTTCAAAGAAAACATATGCAAAGATATTTAATTTGGAATTGTAGAATAACACTGTCTATAGGTATACCTGAAAGATTTAGAGATGTGCTGATTATGATCTTAAACTTTATGCTTCTTTTTAATCAGTTTCATGCTATGAATATTTGATGTCGAGAATATCACACATGAAGGGCTTCACTGATAGCATATTAATTAGGATATCAGATTTATCAGATTTGCATTAGAGTATAGACATAAGTAGGCTTCTTAAATTAAGACCTGGATGCATCCACAATGTTGGCTGTAAAAGAGGACATGGAAAGAGTTCTTTAGGAATTTTGTGGGAGGGAGATTACAACATTTAAGTAGGGTGGTAGTGGACAAGATCAAAAGAAAAAGGTACAATGGCACAAAAACAGGAGATGAGATGGGAGCACCCACCTCAAGTAAGTATGTACACAGATGCATTCAGCTTGGGAAACAAGCAGCACAAATTACTCCACATACAGTCATGAAACAGTAACATCATTGGAATGAAAGATGTTTCATGCGACTGCCTGCACTGCATGACAGAAATGCTGCAATGGACAGATACAATTTCCTCAGGAGAGACAGACAGAGAAAGCAAGGAAGGGGGTGTTACTTTCTCTGTGAAGGAGCAAGTTGGATGTATGGATCTCTTCAGTGGCATGGATGGATGACAGTCTTGTTAACAACTTGGCGCAGGATGAGAGCAGAGTTCAGAAAAGGTGACGGCATAGTGAGAGTTTGTTACAGAGCACCCATTCTCAGCAAGGGAAAGGAAGAAATGTTCTTTAAATGGTTTGAGGAAGTACCTGTAACACAAACCCTAATTCTGGTGGGATTTCCTGACATTCTCTGGAAGTGCAACAAAGTGGGATGCATGCAGTCAAGAAGATTTCTGGAGGGTGCTGTGAATGACTTCTTGATACATGATGAACCAAGACTGATGCACAGCTGGATCTGCTATTCACTGGCAAGCAAGAGTTGGTTTTAGATATGGTAATTAATTACATCTCTGTCTGTAGTTACCATAAAATAGTGGTGTTCAAGATCCTGAGGGACATGAGGATGGAGAATACAGACTTAAAGAGTGCAGATTTTAACTTATTCAGGATCCCACAGGAGACAGATGTGGAGGTCAAGGAAGCCCTGAAATAGTGGCGGACCTTTAAATACAACATCATCCAAGTGCAAGAAAAGTTAAAAAAAAAAAAAAAGTAGATGAGAGAGGCCAGTTTGGCTGTCCAAGGAAATTGTAGTAGAGCTCTGATGCAAAAAGAGTACATAGGAGGTCCTTCCAGGACGAGAGGGAATGGCCTCAAGCTCCACCAGGGGAGATTTAGGCTAGACATTAGGAAAAAAATTTTCACTGAAAGTGTCATTGGGCACTAGAACAGGCTACCCAGGGAGGTGGTTGATTCACCTTCCCTGGAGGTGTTTAAGGCACTGGTGGACGAGGTGCTGAGGGGCATGGTTTAGTGTTTGATAGGAATGGTTGGACTCAATGATCCGATGGGTCTCTTCCAACCTGGTTGTTTTATGAATCTGTGATTCTATGAGGTGGAAGCAGAAGCAGGCAAGAAAGGAGGAATTTAGGAACATTGCTTGAACATGTAAGGGATGTTGTCAGAAAGGCCAATGCTCAGTTGAAAATGAGATTTGGAAGAGATATCAAGGGTAACAAAAGCTTCTGCTACTTAATTAGTAGTAAAAGACTGACCAAGGATAATGTGGTCTGTTGCTGAATGGGATGGATGATATAGTGACTGATAAGACCGAGATGTTCAATACCTTGTTTGCGTCAGTCTTCAACAAGATTTCTCAAGCCTTTGTCTTAAGTAGAAGGGCTGAAGAGGAAAAAGTATCACAGTGGATAAGGACTGAGACAACTTGCCTGATATGTTCATAATACCTAATGGGGTCCATCCAATGGTACTGAAAGTTCTTGCAAGGATGATCACTAATATCTGTGAAAGGATAAGGAAACTGGGGCAAGCCAAAGGTGCCTGGATCAAAACAAATATTGCAACTATCTTCGAAGTAGTCCATAAAAACCAGAGAACTGTAAGCTGGTCAGCTTTTCTTCTGTCCCCACATAGCAAGTCCTTTTCGAACACGTTTCTGGCTGGAGGAAGGAGAACATAATTGAAAACAGTCTTCATGGATCTTCTTGGATTTACAAAAGCTAAACCCTCTCTGACCAACCTGTTTGCCTTCTATAATAAAACAACTAGATTTGTGGACATGGGAAGACCAGTGAACATCATTTACCTTGACACTGGCAAGGTTTCCACACTCTGTCCCACAGTGCTCATGTATCAAAGAGTTAGAGCACTACACTCTAAACGGATGGACAACTGAATAGGTACAAGACTGCATACATAATTGGCTTCAAGGATTGTGGTTGACTGGTTGTATGCTGCCTTGATGCTTTTGACAAGCAGAGTATCTCAGGTCTATCCTGCCTAAGAGGTGGATGTTACAGATCGTCATTTATTAGTCTTTCAAAATGGTATTGCTGTCTTCATCTTCCATTTCCTTCTCCCTTTATGTTTTCACAACATTCGCTTCTTTAAAGAGATGAGCTTGTCTTTAAAGTGATTACTTTCATTTAAAGTAATTTCCTTTAGGTTTTTTTACAGAATTTCCTTTTTTTAAACAGCAGGAGTAGTCTGATCATAATATAAATTTGAGAAAATGTGAGGCCATATTTCATAGCAGATTTTTAAATGTAAGCTTTGTTTCTCTATCTTCATCTTTGTACCTAAGTCTGGTTTCTGCCTTTAGCCATGAAAATATATACTTGTGCATATCCATCTACCTAGACCTCCAAGCATACTTAATATTCACAGGAGACCTTTTTTCTTTTAAATCTTTTTCTGTCGAGAGTTTTCACTAATTTCCTGGAAAGAGTAGCAGAATGTTTAAATATACTGGAAATTTGTGTTTGTTTAAATTTAGATGAATTGCTGATTAAATCCTGAAAGGGGGCTAATAAAGACTTACATTCTTTCCATGTTACCTCAACTCGGACTGTTGGGTAACTGCAGCAGATTTTCTTTTGGACATCCTCTGTTGCAGTTTGGCAGTTTGATATGTTTAGTTTGTGGTAAATGAGCTCACAGTCATTATTCACTGTCTGTAATACTTAAATCTTCAGGCCTTTTGTTAAAAGGTACATGTACAGTGCCATTTACTGTATTTGATTTATGATGTTCATTTACAGTTGTATCTCTCAGTATCTCTTGAAGAACTTGTTAGCTGTTGGATCTAAAAAGAATAGTAAGGACGCCATTCCTTGTTTCTGTTTCAACAATGATCTTGATAGCAGGAATCATCTCATCTGAATCATCCAGGAATACAAGATACTTGGTCTTCATGTATCATGGATGTTACGTAGCTGAGGGCTACCAGAACAACTTGCAAAGGATTCCAGTTTGATGTGTAAAATACAACATATGCAAATTCAGGCAGAAAACTCACTGAGGAAATAATAGCACTCAGATACAATATATAAATAAGAACAAAGGTGTTTGATTATTCTGTCTTTGACACACGTAACAAAATTCTGTTGCTGTATTGTCACACTCACTAAGTGTAACTTTTGGAATCTTCTGTCAGCTATGAGTGGTTCTTTTATAGAAATTCATGCAAAATGTCATCTTCCATCAGTAGAGTATTCCTGTCATAGATGCTTCTGTAAAAGTGAGCACTGAATGTCTGTATTTTTGCTTGAGCATGAGCTTGAACTCCCTGTTAGATGTGCTTTTATGCTATCTCGTATTCTTTACTAGGGTAACCATCTATGTACTTGTGTGATCAGTACAGGTGGAGTTCTTAGATCCTTTAGGGGGCTTGAGGCATCTCTGACCTTCTACTTTGGCCTAATCCAGTCTCATCAGAAAAGGGAGGGTAATTCTGAGATACAATCTCAGTTGTAATTGCTGGCCTTGGATACTTACTGTATAATCACTATTACAATGAGGTAGATTCTTCTCAACTTAGAAAATTCTTATACAAAATAGAAAATCTTCATGGGGAGTGGAATAGAATCTTTGTAGGCAACTCTGAGTTTCACTGAGTCTGTTACAGTTTCTGTGGCATTTCTGAAGCATTAATAGTTACCCTCCATGAAGTTTATCTTGCCAATGTGCTCATGTTGTAGTCCAGTAGCTGGTCTTTACATGCTGTAATTTCAAACATTTATCTAGTAAATTCTTCATCATTGTCCTTTGCTAGAAATCAGATCCCTGTGTTAGATATACAGTCTAAAGTTTATAGGAATCTGCTTTAAAAGTATTTGTGGTAGTACTGCATCTTACAGAACTTCAAACTCTTCTTGTTAGACCAGTTTATGGATCCTATTGTAGATACTGAGTGCAGAGATAGGTTTCATTTCTTATGAATGCTATTAAGAGTAATAATTGTCAAAACAACAATGTTTGGTGAAAAAGTGGCATATTTCCAGGCTGCTTCTTGGAAAAATTAAGCTATGGGCATCTGATGAAAGTAAATCAGAGAAACATCTGTTTCCATGGACATGTGAGTTGGCAGAACTTCAGGAATGAGTAGAGGAAGCAAGACCTTAGCTAAATTATAACAAATGTTCATTCTGTAATCTGTTTTGAAAATTGCTGCTTGGGAATGATCTGACTTTTTAGTTTATCTTAAAGGAAAGAAAGATTTGGTAACACAAGCACGATTGTTTCATCTAGCAGCATAACAGCATAACATTTCATCCTTCAGTTCTGATAGTTGTACAAGTAGGACTCTCTATCACAACCTATCCGAATCCACATCTAAATGTATTGCAAACGTTTAATGTTTGTTAACACTTTTCCAATATAATTTGAGTATAGCCTTATCGGCATCTCTATTTCCAAAACACTAAAAGAAAAAAATTCTGCCAGACTCTGGATATTTACATGAATGACTTCTTGGAATGTGGAATTCCACAATCCAGCCTTTTAAAATCCATATCTGGAAAATGTGGGCTTCTGATTGATTACACATACTTTTTCACAACCTGTAAGTACTCTGGACTTCCAGAGTAGTCTTCCTGAGGATGGAACTCATGAAAACAAGCCACATGGATTTAAAATAACTTCTCACTTACTCCTCAACAACATTTGCAAGTAACTCATGTTTATGAACCTTTATGAATCAACATGTCCTTTGATGTAACCTCACCATGTCTGCTCTCACTCATAAATCTGAGACTCTTGAATTTTCAGATAAAAGAGAACCTGCCATTTACTTTTATTCCTACAGGTACTGCAGCCCTGTCTTGCTTATTTTAAAGTACGACCTTAATTCTAGTTTTTATTTCGTTTTCCCTTGTGTTCAGCTGGAAACTTCACAGCTATCTGTTCAGAAAGTTCATTTCCCTCTATTAGTATACCAGGATTTGAGTCCCCAGTGATTTCAGACTGCTTTGTTGGTGGATTCCTTACTGAAAGTCCCTTGATTCAGCCTAAAATCAAATCAAACCCAGTTCCTAGTAAGGGAGCTTTACCTGTGGTTCATAAATTTGTGGGAACTGATAAAAATCAAGCTTATCTTTGTAAAGGGAAACAGTAAGTTATCAAGTCAGTGTATAATTTCTAGCTTATGCTGTAAGAATTGCTGCTCAAAGAGAATATTTTTTTTTTCTCAACACCAGTTCCTTGATGAGATCATCTTAGCTGAGGAAGGACATAGTGGCACCCTTGGCTTCAATTCCAGTAGGAGTTTCAGTGGTGCAAGTGAAGAAATGGTTGCACAAGTTAAAGCTACATGTTACTCTAAGTCAGTCTTTTTTGTCTGGGTAAATCACAAATTACTGGAAAACATTATAAAAAGTAAAACAAGCCTGTGGTGATGCTTTTCAGGCAACTCCTTAGCCCCGTGGGAGGACTACTTGTGTAGAGATTAAGAAATATGACTACAAGGCTTGATTCATCACTGTCTCAACATCAATCTATCTATTAGATCTTTTCAGGGTAATGCTAAAGCAGGATCAGGATTTACAAGGGTGAATGAGAATACAAATGTTTGATTGTCAGTGATAAAAAAAATCTCACTAGAGAACATGTTTTATTTCCAAAGGAAAATAAAAATGGTACTACTCTTGAATTTCAAATCTTCCCTCTGTTTAGCAAGTATTTATGCATTTTGTGCCTCAGGCTTCTTCTTACTTTGATTGGTCACTCCAGTAAATGATGGTTTGGGAAAGATGCAGAGAATAGACATTTCACAGAAGTGAGTCCTCTGTTAAAACCTGTGGATTGGAAACATAATTGGGCAGGTGACTGAAATATCAGTGAGGATGTATTGGGTAGGTTTCAGGCTTGCATCAGTATAGGTATTATATGATGTAATATGTTATGAATATTTTTTTTATATAAGAGTATATGGCATTCATGCTCTTGAGAATATATCCTAGAGGCTGGTGATCTTTTGGAAATGTCTGAGGAGGTAAAAGAAGAGTCTGTCATTGAAATTTTCTTGTGCAAAATCATGGAATATAAGGCTAAACACAAAAAGGAAAAAGCACAATTCTAAAACTGCATCAGAAAACTGAAAATAAGGCAGCATTAATAGTGCTATGTAAACAGTGACTAGAACTTCTCTGGAATGCTGTGGACGGTCTTGGTTATGCACTTACAGAAAAGGTAAAATCAATGTATGAAATGAATAAAAACCCAAAAGGCAATCTCTTTTACTAATTGTTCTTGTAACAGACTTTTTAGTAGGGCCTACAGCAATAGGACTAGGGGTAATGGTTTTAAACTATAAGAGGGTAGATTCAGACTAGATATAAGGAAGATTTTTTTTTTTTATGATGATGGTGGTGGTGAAACACTGGGATTGGTTTCCCAGAGACGTTGTAGATGCCCCATCTCTGGAAAAGTTCAAGGTCAGACTGTACAGGTCTTTGAGGTATCTGGTCTAGTTGAAGATGTCCCTGCTTATTGCAGGGGGCTTGGATGAAATGAGCTGTAAAGGTCTTTTCTAACACAAACCATTCTAGGATTTTATCTTCCTGCCATACAAGAGAAGTCAGATAGCGCTGGTTTACTTGCCCTAGTGAAATAGGGGTAGACAGAATATCAGAAAGACAATAGAAGGAAGAAGACTTGTTTAAACTTAAGGGGAACATTTGGATGAAATGTAATAGTAAAGACAGCTGAAGAATACATTTGGATAGGAAAGTAAAAGAAGGGTTTAACCTTCAGAGTACCTTCCAAAGCTGTGCTGGAAGCAAGGAACTCAATAACATTTCATGGACTGAAGGCACATTTTATGGGCTAGATTTCATGAAAACTCTCTTTAGTTCATGAAAGAGTTTGGATGACATAGCTGCACATTGCAGTGAAGGGATGAATTTGCTGACCTACATGTCCTTGTTCCTTTCTCATATTTGCAGTGCATGAAGGGAGATATTTTGAAGTATTGGCAGCCTTTGACGCTACTAAGTGTGAGATTTTTCCTGGTTTGGCATCCTTTCTGAATATTTTCTATTATTTTTTCCTATGAGAATCCAAAAGATAGTTGTAAGCACTTTCATACCAGAGAAGTCTGAGGTTTCTTTTGCGTTAGGCAATGTGTGTGATGGAGTTAGTAAGGATTTAGATAACTTGGAAAGTATGCAAAGGATGATGACATTACCATGCCTATTCATCAGGTGTACCACAGTTAGGACAGCATGCTGAATTGTAATGTGTCTATATGAACTTGAGATTCAATCAGTTAGCTGTGGTTTAATCCAAGTATAACAGTAATAACATTTTTACCATCTTCTGCTTAGTAGAAATATAGCTTGAGAACACAGGAGAACTTCCTCTTAGAATTAAAAATCAGTCCCAAAAAACTCTTTTTTGAGTAGTGCTTTTAAATTTCAAGAACTGGCAGGTTTTCTTGGGCAAGAAAGGAACATAAGCAAGTTCCTTTGCAAAAATCACTGCAAGGCATAGCTTCCCTGACCTTGTAGTAGCTGTCTTTCCTTTCACAGCTAAGATGACACATTTAACTGCTTTAACTTAATATTTTTCTGTTTTCAGTCCTATAGTGTTGCACTTATATGCATGTCAAAGCATCCAGGCCAAGGCTTCTTTTAGAGGCATGCAAGATTTCTAAAGAATAGACTAGATTTTAACCCTACTCTTGAAAAATTCTCTTTCTGGCAAGGGATTTTAGGACTAGTGTAATTATTAATGGTCTTCTCAATGCAAAAGCATAGTTTATCTAGTTTTGACATTCTATCTGAGATGTATACAAGCACCTAAAGTAGTTTAATCACAATATGTCCATTTTTAGCACACATTGGTAAAATTTTATGTGATGATTATATAGTGTTGATAGGTTGTGACCTCACTGCATAGCACTTAGTCTAGTTCTTCCCTGAAGCCTGTATGTTTCCTGTTTTACCTTAAAATATTATTATTACTTTGTCTTTTTAGTTGAGATTATTTGGAATAATGTGGGGGCTACTCATTAGAAAGACATGTTCTGTGTGTGCTAGGGTATGGCATGAAAACACCTGCGTGACTTCTTTGGGTATATTGGAGAGAGTTTAAGTTGATTCAGTCTCATTGATGTGTCTTCAGTGAACTGTCCTTGTAACATGTCCATGCATTTTTCTGATGGAAGTTTGAGACAAAAAGGAGTTGGGGCAATCTAATGAGTTGAGCACTGTAGGTAGTCAGGTCCCACTGCTAAGGTATGTTCTCTGCTTGCCTCTTATTGTTCATCTCTTTGACTTTTGACTCTGAAGACCTATGGCATTTCAAGATTACTTGAAATCTGGCTTAGTTTGCCTAATATGCTGTTCAAAAGCTTCAGTAACCCAGAAGTTGTTCCCAAATGCATCAGGTGTCTCAGTCTCTGGAACAGAAAGGTCCATTACAGGTGTGGGAGGTACAGCTGAGGTGACTACCAGTTTCAGCCATCTGATTTGAGTCATCTCTTGCATGTCTATAAAAGTTTTCATTTTCTGTAAAGCAGTCAGACACTAGTGTTGACAGTTTTGTTTTATATGTGTGTATATATTTTTTTTTCCCTTGAGTATTGACAAGAGGTTTGTTTATAACTTGTGGAAATTAGCATTCTCTGGGAATCCATTTGAAGTCCCTTGTAGGTGTTTAGTGCATAAATGGGCAGAATGTGAATACTTCTAGCTAACTACGCATAAATACAACTAAGATGAAGGCAGCATGTATTTATCTTTGCTCACGAACAGAGGCAGCTTAGATTGTTTTTTGAGGTATAAAAAATAGGCACAGAAGTTCCAAATAAAAAACCCAATGAATTGAAGTTAGTCTTGATCTTTTCTTACCAAATTATTGGTAGTAGGGAGTGTCTAAGAAACACTGATTTCACCTAAAGAGCTAGAAATCCTTCTTGGACCACTGCTGACTCAAAGATATTCAGTTTACACTGTGCTTCATTTATCCAATATTTTATTCATTCAGGAAGGGATGTGCAGCTAGGAAACACATGAGATCTGTGTGTTCAGTTTTGAAATCCTAGTTAGTTCCTTCCAGGTCATTGATGTCGTGCAGGAAATTCAGGAAGACCTTTGATGGAAAATTTGATTGGAGATGTTAAACATTTCTAGTTATTTCCCATTTGAGAGAAGCTTTATAAAGTCATGAATGCTCACTCCTAATCTGTTTCTGATAGAATTTCTACACTTGCCTTTTAACAATAAAAATCTGAACACTTGACACTACTAAAATATTAAGGGGTAGCTTCCAGCAGAGTAGATTAAAAATAAGGCTAAAGCTTGAAGACTACACTAGAGGCAAATTCAGTCTTTCAGCTTATAGTTTGCTATCAAGAAAAGTTAGATATAATAAAATCTCTTATTAAAAGCATTAATGTCACTGTAAAAACCTTAGTCCAAGATTGATTTTTAAACAAAGACCCCAATTTTTATGTCTTCCCATGCCACACACCCATATTAAACATTAGCTCAGGGTAAGTTATTTCTTTCATTCAAAGATGGTAGAACAAACAAAAGAAGGCAAGAATAGGGTTCAGATCTTTTCATCTTACAGGTATAAAGTCTCATAATTGTGGCTTTTATGTCTAATAATCATGGTTTTCATTTGCAATGCTTCTAAGCACCAGACAGCAACTGGAGGGTGGAATTTGCTAGAAGTTTCACATTCTTAATACAAGTATCTCTGAAATTAAATGTTTCCCTGATGCTGCAAGAAGGAAAATCACAGATCATGTGCCAGTTTGACACAAAAACAATTCTTCCTTATCCTAAACGACCTGTCAGATCTTTGCATCTTGAAATATATTTCCTCCTTGATGATAAGAAGAGCAAAGCAATTTTGTGTAGAATGGGTAAGTTTAGATATGCACTGTAGGGAGAAAAGAGCAGTTTCTTCCATTCTTCCTGCCCAATAAGATATCAGCATTATTAACAGCACAGTGTGGTTTATGCAGCAATTTTATTATGCATCTCATGGTATTTGGCGGTCTTCACAAGAGACTTAATTTAAGGTGTCTAATTCACATCCTGAGTCTCAGTCCAATCTTACTGTATTTTGTCCTTCTTTATAAGCAAAGTTTGTCTAGTTGTGATGCCATGAAAACTTGGAAACATGATGCACCTTTCACTCTAGTGTTTGAAAACACGTAAGAGATACTTACATTATTTTGCAATTTTAATAGAATTTTAAACATTCAATAATGTGAGATTTTTAACACTTCGAAATTGGTATATTTATATAATAGTATCAGTAAGAGTTTAAGCAGTTCTTCAGACTTTTTGTAATGGAAGTATAGCATCCATATTTATATTGATGCTGCCATTAAAAACACAATCAAAATATAATACTTACATGAAGAACTTTTCCCTTCAATAATGAATAGCAAACTTTTTCCATATAACCAGATTTCTTTGTGCTTTCACAAATACAGAAAATTTTGAATCCAATTAAATTTTTCATGCCCTTTCATTTTGCAATTTCATTGCTCTAGTTTAATTAATTTTATTTTTCTCCATTTTAAGAGTATCATCTGAAGTAGCTTAAAGTACATCAAATACCAAGGTTTATTTTTATTTTTCTTATTTTAGATTATTATGTCATGCAATGAAGGACCATATAGTGCGTGTTGCAAATGAAGCAGAATTTATTTTGAACCGACAAAGAGCTGAAGATGTCCACAAACATGCTGAGTTTGAGGTAAGCTTGAGAACTAGTACGTTTCTGCTTCTCTGTTTTCACTCAGTTCTCACCTAGACTGTAACTCCATACATTAAAGATTTTTTTCTTCCAAGAAAGAAACTTACATTGAAGTCATTTCAAAACGAGTTTTTAAAAGTTTTGGTAAATGTCAAACACATGGAATGGGTTTAATTTCTTACCTCTTCACTGAAATTCACAAAAACATTTACAGCTTGAAGAAATCCCTGGAAACAGAGTGTCTAAACTGATATGGCAGACTCACAAAGAACTTTTCTGGTTTATTGCTAGTATTAATACAAATCACGTTAGTAATTTTTTTTGTTGGATTTTATCAACTGTATATATGCATTCAGTAAGAAAGAAAAGCAATTAATATACTTAAAGCACTTAATGAAAAATAAGGAATAGAAATGTTTTGTTAAACAAAGTTAGTATTTTAAGGTAATTTCTCTAGAACATTTTGCATTTTGTAGCACTTTAGAGCATTTACTTGCTATATATTTTGAAATATGGTATTACATATCTTTCCTACTAGTATAGGGAAAATTAACACAGCAGCTGGATCCCATAACTCTTTGATGCCTGTTCTTACTCATGAAAGGAGTTAATACTGCAATGAGTCTTGCAGTATACAAATTAAAGTAAATTTCTTGAAAATTATGCAAATATACAAAAAAGCTATTTTTATAATGGTGTTCAGCTTAACAGGTTTTTTATTATTTCTTAAGGATTAATTTTGTTTGTATTAAAAAATTTTCAAGCAAATGTGATGGAGTAAAGTTAACAAATCATTTTTTCCATCATTTTATCAAATACGGGTTTGCTTTTTTATGGTATTTTATGCATTTCATCATCACTGGTTTGTATTATTTCCAAACCTGTCTGTGCTTGCATAAAATTGTGCATGTGTAAGTTTGTATACACTAACATAAATTTCCAAATGTTTCAATGCTCAAGTGACCTAACAGTAGGATTAAGATAGATCAAGTAAGTATTGATGATAACAAATAGCTATATCAATTTATTCATCTGTCAGAAAATGTCAACAAGCACATGGTGGCTAGAAATAGGATCCAGTAATCGTAGTTTTGATGAGGTTTTTATCTCCTTGAAACAGCTCTCTTAAGCGTGCACTTTGATGTACTCGTTCTTGCACTCTTTGACCTAGCTGGAAACTATGAGACAAAGAGATATGTTGTCATTTTGAATATACGTAACCTTTACTTCATTTTGTCAGACCGGACAGCAGACGCTTGTCAAATGGGATTGCAACAACTTTATTACCAAGCGTATTCTGGGTATTTTGAACTTGGATAAAATCACATTTACAATTAAGTGTGTGTCAGAGTGAAATTTCATATTGCCTCAACAATAAATAACATTTGATACTTATCAGTGCATCACGCAGTAACCTAAGATGACAATAGAAGATTGAGTTATCTGCTCTTTGAAGAATATATTGAGGTATAAGATCTGTCAGAACTCTAGATAAAATGAGAATATTCAATTAACTTCCAGCTTCTGTTAGCAAATAGGATTTAGGATATTAACTAAATTCCCTAAAGGAATAGCCTTAAGTCAGTCTTATTGCCTGGTAAAGAAACAAACACATTTTTCATATTTGAAAATTTTGATTATATATGTCACATGAAAAAACTCAGCAACTTGTTTGAGATAAGTAGGGTAAAATCTGCAAGTCATTAAAGAAAATTATGAAAAGTAACCTGTGTTAATTATGAAGCTCAGGTAAATAAGGTGATCGTTAATGTTTGAAAGAATGTTTTATATATTGTCTTTAATAATGGTAGGTAAATAATTGAACATTTTATTATTCATCCTACTTGAAAGTAGTAGGGACAAAGAGATTTCTGGTAGTTTTTTGTTGCATAATTGTAAATCTGTCATTTTGTTTTAATAAGCTGTATTCGTATATGTTCTGGGTTTAGTACCTGTTAGTCATTGCTCTCAGCCAGAGGAGTGGCTATTTTATTTTTACCTTTTAAACTTTAATTGAATCATTATGGGTGAAATTATTTAGCTGAAGCTGCACCAAATCACTGTCTTGCCTGCATCGCAAGTAGGCCATGGGCTAGCATCGAAGTTTTTCACTGTGGCTTCAGTTTCAGTCAGGGCAAGGGGAATTCGTCCCAGAATGGGTGCTTCACAGTTAACTTTCATTTTGTTAACCTTTGTAATTGTTCAAGAAGAAAAATGAAAATTTAATTTTACTGTCCAATGAGCTGTTGAAATATTAACCTCATTACTAAGGCAGATCACTGTACTAATTGGTGCTTCCCTCTACATGAAGATAAATTGAAAAATGAATTAACCCTTTATGAATTACTGTAACAGTTGTTCTTTTCCAGATAGATTGTTTGAAATATTGGCTATAACACAATGGAAAGAACACTCTTGAAACCTTACTGAATGCTAATGTGATCTGTAGTAAAAAGCTAGTGTGCAGAAATGTGAAGAATAAGCTACAATTTTTTATGAGGTTAAATTGATTTTAATTGCTCTTTTGAATAAGATTCCATTCAGCATTGTACTGCAGCATTGTGTTGGTTAAAAATTCTAAAATGATGCACAATAACTGTGCATGCAAAAATGTCTCTTAAAAGATGAATTAAAATTAGCTGGTGTGAGAATCATCTGGACTCTGTAATTTATACCTAGAAAATTATACTTATAATGGAATGATGTTAGTTAGTATGGCTACATTTGCTTTGCTTAGACATTTTGAAAGGATATTTACAAAGAGGAGAAATTGAATTTGAATTTAACATGATTTTGAGAAATAGACAATTTATATTGTGCATCTTATAGATAAAGAAAGGATTTATCAAAAACGAATTACACTGTAGTTTTGACAGGTTTAGAAATTTCCATGAAGGTCAATAATCACAGTATTTATTTTAGAAGTAGTCATCTCTTAAAGAAAACATGATGAAAAATTAGCTTTTTTTCAGTTCAAAAAATGAGATTTTTTTTTTAACCATTAGGGTTTTTTAGAAGTGGAAGTATGTTATGAAAATCTTTCCTGCTTTGAGATGAAATAGAAAATATATCCTTTAATTTTGTGGTTAGAGGAGTTTCTCTTTAGAATCCATAATAATAGAATTGTCAAATGACGTTTTAAGTGTAGTTTTTATTGCAACTTAAAAATCAAAACCAATTACATAATGTTTTCTTTCATATTATGTTATGCATGTTGTAGTTTATACCTAAGAACACATGAAAGTTACAAATAAAGACCAACTTTTAAGGTGTATCTGTGGTCACACATATATACACATTGATGTACAGCTAAATGATTTTAGCTGCAATTCTGTTCTCTTTGCCTTTGATATTTCAGTTTTTACATGTTCTGACTGAATGCTTTTTCATGGATAAAATACAGTAGTAGTACAATTGTGATTGAATTGCACGTGTCTTATTCCTCTTAAGAGTATTTTAAAGAAATCTTGCCATATTTAAAGATTTTAAGTAAATAATAATTTTAAGGCAATTCTAAATAGCCTGTCTTTTATGAAGTAGATGTACTTTCATTCCTAGTCGCAGTGTGCTCAGTATGCTGCTGACAGAAGAGAAGAGGAGAAGATGTGTGACCATCTTATCAGTGCTGCTAAGCATCGAGATCACGTTACAGCCAATCAGCTGAAACAGAAGATACTCAACATACTAACGAATAAGCATGGTGCCTGGGGAGCTGTTTCTCACAGGTAAGCAGCAAACGTGAAATGTGTGGATTTTAAATGCTACTTTCAAAGCTGAAGGAAAACAGTCGTATAACTGATATACGAATGCATTAGGAGCTAGTACTGTAAAAAATCCTTTTTCTCCTTCTTTACTTCAGATGGTTCTTTGCTAAAAGTTCACAGATCAAACTCCTTTATAGAGTGCAAACATAATATTTTAAATAAAATGTAATATGACTCTAATGCAATTTTACTGGTAGTATATCTGTAGGTTATCAAGGTCCTACTACTATTAGAATCTGAGTCAAATTTTCAGAATGAGACATTGAGAAATGTAGAGACTTCCATATAGATGTAGACAGAGGAAGCCTGAAATAGTGAGAGTCAAAAGAATTTGTCTAGCATTATAGTGTAACTCAGAATAACCAGCACAACCAGGTCATTCTAGTTGCTGTGTAATGTTTTCTTCTGTTTATAGATTTTTCTGTATAAGTAATAAACTGTAAGGTCCACTGGTAAATCTTAACTTTCCTACAACATAGTAGTCAGTGCCAGCTATGCAGAGTCAAATTCTGTATGCTTAAAGCCAAACTTAAATTGTACATATATGTAGCATGTGCAAAACACACATAACCCAAGTGCACCTCAATTCTACAGGTCCTCCTATTTAAAAAAGCCAAAATATATTATTCTTATTGTATGCAAATAACATAGTATCTGAGGTTTTAATCAGAGCTGTGTTAAATACTAGTTTTAAAAGTTTTTTCTATTCAACATAGTGGTGAAATTAAACGTGGCTAAGGGGCTGACCCTCTCATGAAAGTCTTGAGCTCACATTGCTCCTTTCTTTCATTCAGAGCAAGGTCTTGAACCTGGTTCTGCCATGTGATTTGCCCTGTCTGCAGAAGACTGCCAAGTCTCTTGCTTGTTTATGCATTCTACCCACAAATTTGGGGTTATTTATTCAAAGTGGAACAGCTCCACAAGAGAAATCAAGAAAGTTCCTCTTCCAAATATCCAAATTGTTATAGTTTAATTTTCTATTTAATGCTGTTTGTCTGCTGTGGGTGAGGCAGATCAGAAAGTTCAGTTTCAGCTCTAAAAAATCTTTTCAGCAAAAAGCTAGTCAAAATTGATTGACTAATACAAAACCATTTCTTTAGGTAAGTTTTTTCTTTCAAAAAATCTATTTGAGTGTAGCTTGAATACAAATACAGAGTTTAAGCTTCATAGAAAAAATGTCAAGTAATAAATTTGACCAATCGGTAATAACGGTAATAATGTGTAATAAACACCACGTACACTGTTCATTCTTTCTGTCAGTCTCTCTAGATGGTTCCTTCAGTTATACAGTGTTAAAAAAATGTAATTTTTCATGTTCATCGTTCTTGTATCCTTATACCTTCAAAAGAAATTATTGTTTCCTGGATGATGATGGAGATGTATTTATTTTTTAAGGTGGCAGAAAGTATAGAAATTCAGTTTTACAGAAATCCTGTAGTATAATACCATAGGTGTCTGGTGGAAATTACAAAAAAATACATTTAGAATATTATGATGCAATTAATACAAAACAGCCTTAGTCCATAATGTATACTCATGTTATATCTAGTTGAGGCTTAAAGCTGCCTATCTGGAGACTCGAGCCTGATTAAAATAAGTGCAATTTTCAGTTCTTCTAATGTCTTCAGAATTTTAATAATGTTGCTGCTCAGGTTCAAGAAGGGCTGCTGACACTTTGCAGGCTTAAGTCAGTTCCTGGTCACTAACTTTCTCGGGAGACCATCTCTTCTTTGGGCCAGATAACTCTCTTGGATTGCTGATGGCATCCTAAATGGTAGCAGACAACTGCTGCAGCTTTTTTTGCCCTTCAGTCCATGATAGTTTTTGATGGGCCATGAAGCAGTTTGACACCTGTGACAAACCTATCAAGCTTCTTATATTGAGCAAAAGAAACTTTTTATTTTATTCCTGTCATGACACTTCCCTGGTGTGCCTGCTTCTCAATTACTTGCAGTACTGCTTTCCCACTTTCAGCACTTGCCTTGTTTGGTGCAGCTCTTGGCCTGGTTGTATTTTAGCTGCAGGCTGCTGCTTAGCCTAGAGAAGAGTGGGCATGGCAACAATACAAGGTCTCCAAGTGGGGTTCGCTATTTACAGGAGCCAATCAGGAGGCAAATGGCCTTGCACTGCAGGTCTCGCTTTGTGTGCCATGCCAGCTGCGTGATCCACCACAAAAATGTTCCTTCTGTCATAAGACCTAGTAGACTGTGAATGGAAAGCGCCTGGGATGGCAGCAGATTGAGGGAGGTGCCCAGTGGGAGAGCCTCTGAGCCTTGTTAAGAACCAAGGTCACTGGTTCCCAGTGGGCAGATTTAAAAGGCTTCAAGTGCAGAAAGTAGAGAGGGGTCTCATTAAACTGCTTAAGCACAGAAGGCAAACCATTTGTTAATTAGGTAGCTCCTCCAGTACTCTGTGTGATGGAAATTGAGGTGGGTTCTAAAATATTTCTGCTGTTGGCCAGCAGGAGACACAACAGCCCTCAAGTCTGTGTTTTAATTCCTGACAGTTACAGCATTAGCATTCTCTTTATAAGCTTCTCTGTGCCCCAGAAGATACAGGCTGAATGGAATACAGAGTTATTTAAAAACCCAATAGGCTGACACTTCAGACTTCTAGACCTCTGTAATGACTCCATCATTTCTGGAAAAGTGTTCCCAGTTCAGAAGGCACACTGCTGGTCTCCTGTTCTTCTTGAACTGAAGACCATTTGTTGTGACACTGAAGTAGGGAGATCGATCTCAGGCCAGGAGGGACGGGGGAAGAAACAGGCAACCATCTCTGCATAATAAATAATTGGGCCTTTTGATATCCAAATTGGATAAGATAGGTAAGAAACTATTTGAGGGGGGTTGAGTATGATTCTTTAAAAGCTTCAGTATATATGGGGGGGTTATCTCTCTTCAGGACAAAGAACATTTTCTTGTTGTTCTTTAACATAGTTTCTAGTGTAATAAAAATAATAAGGTCTCACTTTGTGAAATATGACCCATGCACAATGCCTCTACAATATGGAAAATTATTGAATCATCTCATTTTCTCCTGCATATCTGTGATTAAGAATAATAGATTCCAAAGTACATCTCATTAGTGCAGTGTATGTCTTGTTTATGCGCTCTTAAACCAAATTAATTCTGTTTTCCTCATTTTGGCAATTTGACACTTCCTAGGTATCTTCATAATAGCTTGCCCTAAATACACTGATATCCCTTTTTTTTAATTCCAGCTTTATACCAAAGTTAGAGTTCTGCAATTCCTTTCTCATTCAGTGAGAATTTGATGAATTGGTTATTTCTTTGATGCATTGCCACTTATTCAGAGTGAATATGGCAACATCCTATTTACTTGAACTCAGGAAGAATCAAACAGGCTGTTTCATAGCTTAGCATTCAAAGCTTCTTTCAGCCAGTGCTTACCCTTAGGTTTTTTCAGGGTTATGGTCTTCTTGTCACAACATATGCTTCCTTCTGTCTTCTCTGTCAGTTTCATATGGTGCTTCTCTTCCTCCCCATCTGCTTCGCTCCCCATAATCATCTTTCTTAAAAAAAAAAAAAAGAGTAGTGAAACCTGTCTGTACACACAGTTTAAATTCTTTATCAGCCATATGCATGGCTTTGTTTTGGGCCAGTTTGGAATATTCTTTTATCTCAGCTTCTTGGTTTAATCAGTTATCTCAACTTTTCAAAAACTTTTATTCAACAGTGCTGTATATATAGCTCTGCCTTACAGTTTCTACAGGTTTAAGGCAATACAAAGAGTTCCGCGTTCCAGTTTGTGTTTTAAATCTAAGTATGAAATACTTGTCATAGATATTTTCATGTGATCGGTGTTTATATACACAGGAGAGTTACTATAATGAAGAAAATTACATTTAAAAATGACACTTGGTTCTCTTGCTTCCCATGATTTGATGAAAGAGATTCCACTTACATTAAAGCAGTTTTACCAAATGGCTGGTATACAAGGGCTTTTTCTGTTCAAAACCATCTTTGCTTAAACTGGACACCCATAACAAATTAATCATTCATGGTAAAGGGCAGAGCTGTCAAAATCATTCTGTGGTGAAGACCAAATTCGTCTGGGGAGACAGGCTGGAAAAAAAGTTTCTTGCTGGACAAGTAGTTCTGCCCTTTACTAGAGCATGTGCTTCTTCAGAGATTGGGTTCTGCTTGGGGTTGTAGGGGAGAGCAGAAAGAGGAGAACTCTTCATTTCTGAGCCTATGGGGCTTGGTAGTTAAATAAATTGATTCTGGGACAACACCGCATCTAAACCAAATGTTTCCAGTTTACAGCAAGGAAGAACAGAACACAGGAATTCAGTGAGGAGTTTCCCTAACAGCCAGCCCTTGGCATGCTGTGACTCCAACATTATACTAGCTGCTGTTTTAAGAAGTTCAGAGAGACACAGAACCTATCCTGTCCTGCACTGCAGATTGGCTTCATCTGGTTTAGTTATTCATTCATTTATGGCTTATTTTAACTGCTGGAGAGAAATTTCAAGGGGAGCTTTAGAACAGTGGAAAAGATGTAGGATGAGATCCTGTCTACTGGATCCAGCAGTGTGTTTGACATTCCTGTTGTTAGAGGGCCTATTAAGGCTCTGTTTTTCCACATACTCTGTAAGAACTATGAGTTTTCTGTATTTCTGGAATTGATGGAGAATTTGCAGAATAAATTCTTCCAGATTGATGTGATGGGACTTACACACTTCTCAGCTTATTAGCCAACCTTATGACTAGTTCCAAATACTTAGTTCTGAGATGATCTCATTGAAACAAAATATTAAGAAAATGCTTTTCTGACTTCTGTTGGCTTTACTTAATAGCACTACTTAAGATATCATGATATCAGCAAATGTGTCAGCATTATTCACATTTTCAGTCCAGTATTAGTCAGCCTTCTGTAGCAGGTTTTAAACATAAATATGAGTGAGACTATTTTTCTAACCTACTCACTCTTTTGTTGTATTTTCAACAAAATTTGTTTCGATCCCTCTTGTTACCTTTCTTACTATGTATTCACCTTTGTGCTGCTCCTGCTGCTCTGCCCCCACTGTATTACATCTGCTACCCATTGCATAACCTCTTCCTTCATCCCTCCCTGACTGCTTTCCACTGTGGTGAAAAGGCAGACTATTTGTAGGAGCACTTGCTAATGTTGGTGTGTCATTTGATGAGCATGGTGGAAAAGGGGGGATAGAAGAATTCTGTATAATTTTTTAATAATAGGAAGTTTGATATAGTGTGCTATTTGCAGCATAGAGATACCTGCCAAGAAAGCAGAATTGAATAACTGGAGATGGGCTACACGAATGAGTGCGCAGTTTGCTTATTTATTCAGGTCTGTATTTATGCACGGCTACTCGGTTGTTTTGAACTCTGACACTGTCCACTATGGATGTTCTATTCTGTCACAGTACACTCTGTACAGTGGATATAAGTTCAGATACAGATGTTTTCTAACTCTTGGTTGGAACATGAATTGGCAAACTTCTGTACACCAGCCTGAGTTTTGTCTTCTGATTACTAAGATTTCTCCATTCCCGTATTTCCCATTTTCCTCATTGTAATGTGTAATCAGTTAAGATATGTAACAGACTGATCCATTTTTCTTGTGTCCTCCATTGTTTCCCCCCCAAACCCTTCTTCCCAAGAAGGTGGCAATCAACCTTCCAGATTTTTTTTTCCCCATTTTTGCTTCTATGTGGTACGATATCATCTTCCTTCAAACTAGTTTAGAGCTTTCTTAAGTCAATGCATCAATCATAGAGGTCATCTGATGCTAAAGAGAAAATCTGTTATCTCTACATAGCAGGTTTTTGTTTTGGTTCATAGTTCCAGGTTTGGGGAAATCAAAGATTTCCTTTGAGCCGTGTCTGTTCCATCCTTATCATCTGCAGTCTTCATCTGCCTGTACCTTTAACATCAACAAGAAATATTCTGTGCTTGTGCATATTTCACTTTATCTCCCCTCACTCTCTCTACAATAATTTCTAATCTGCTTGGAGTCATAGCTTGTGATATTACTACAGGGGAGAAATTGTCAAATGAGTGTCTAACTGCTGCTCCAAAGTGGTACATAATAGGTGCTGTTTTCAGGTGTACAGAAGAAACATGGTTTATTTGGACATAGAGGCCAGTAACCAAAGCCTTGTCTACTCCTTCTTGCCTTAATACAGCTGAGTAGGATAGTTTCTTGGGTTTGGTGTTTCTGTATGCATTTTATCAGCGCAGCCTGTGTATTCACAGTTATTAAACTATCAAGATCATCTTTACAAAATGCATTTTCTGAAAAATATTCCCCACAAACACTTCTCTTTTAACTGATCACTGCTAAGGGTTTTGAATTTTTTGGTTTGTTTTATTTTTCAAAAGAGTGAAATAATAAGTTTACATAGGTTTATTTTGACTGATTCAAGAACACCGTGTCTGTCATAGATTTCAAATGACTTGAAGGAGGGTACTATACTGGATTATACTGCTTTCCTCATTGATAAAATAGATATGGTAATGCACAGCATACTTAGAAAGAATAATTAAATCATTCAAGATAGTATACAAAGTACTGTGTAGGTTTGTTTTTATTCTCTGCTTTTACACGACTTTTTATAGATTTGGTACATTTCTTACTATAGAATTTACTTTTTGTATATAAATGTATCTTAACCTATAAGGTCTGGTTTGGGGTTTTTTTCAGCAGTGCTATCTATTTACATAAAGATTTGACATATATGTAGATGTATTTATTGTACACTTCGAGACATAAAATATCCAGTAATGACAGACTGCAAACTACTCCCAACATTTGTACTTCCCAGAATATTGATATCTGTCATCAATAATAGAGGCTGTTGGTTAGGTTGTAAAGCTCCATTACTCGTGAGTGTTATATTTTGAAGTAATCTGTCATGGATGTGTTGTAGAGATAGGAGACTATTTATGTTTATGGCATTTTAAGTAACTCAGTAAGACTCTTTAGAATATACAGAAAAGCCTTGTTTACTGTTATCATTGTTCACTTAATCCTATGACCTTGACGTGATAGTATGCCCATAAAGCTCCCTGCGGGTAGTTCAATAAAATAGATGAACATCAGAGTCTAATGATTGTTTCAGCTTCAGGAATATACTGCCTTGTGTCATAAATATTTCTTAAACATTCAATAGCACTGAACCATTTTAAAGCACAATAATGTAATAAACTATCCATCTGTCTAGATTATTAGAATATCCATCCACAAAAAGATGCATAAACCACATGTACTTCTGCTGTTCAATTTGCGAATTATAACCATTGTTTTTAAAAATATTCTTTATATGCAATGCCCATAGACTAACATTTAAATGAAGTTATTTCTTAAAATATAAATTTACTTATTTTTCTGATTCCTATTCTCTCTTGGTAGCAAATTGTATTTATTGGGTGGGAATGCCCTTTGTTTTTTTTACAGTCACAATCTGGGTCTAAGAAAGATTAAAGTGTAGGAAATGTCTTTTGATAATTTACTAGAAATTATGTTTGCATTAATGGTAGGAAGCAATAAAAAAGTACATAAAGAGGAAGCTAAATTTGACGTCTCTTAGGCCCAATTTAGAAATACTACTGAAACCTTTGGGATACTTTGCCATAAGAGGGCCTTAATTTTTATGCACAATATATCTTGTGCTGTGTGAAAATGTGGAGGAAAGTAAAGCATGATATATTTGCTTCATGGTGAGTGGAAGTGTTGTTTTGGTATTATTAAAAAAAAAGTTAAATTTACTTTTCTTTAATTTATAGATATTAAATTTTCCAATTTCTATTAGCTAAAAATGCATCATTTTCAGAGACATAGTAGTCTTTCACACTGAATAGTACCCCAGCTTCTTGCATTTTCTGGAATAAAAAGCAACATTTTTAAAGTTGATGACAGCTTAATAGCAGAGGAAATTTATTTAGTGAACTTCAGACAATGTTTTCATTGGTGTAGTTTCATACTAAACTGCTGAGCTAAAAATCTATGAAAATTAATTAAGTGAAACCTGTCAGGAAAGAAGAGCCAGAAGCAGAAGCAGGGTGTGATATGTATCCACCAGAACAAAATGGAATCTCCTATCCTTTCTGGTTTAGCCTCAATTCAGTACCACTGGGAAGCATGAGAGAATAAAAATACACCCCACATTAACCGGCCAAATCAAAAAACTGTTTCTCTTGTAATAGTCTTTCTATTTCAGATCATCATGAAGAGTTAATGAAAGTTTCTTTCAGTATCCTCTTAGAGGACACAGATACAAAAACCATGTAATTGTTCCCCAAGCATAGATTAGTTTTCTTTTTTTACAGTCTTGGAATTAAAAACATAGAAAAATGTTGATTGGAAATTTGTGAAAATGAACACCAATTTCTCTGATAATGGTCTCAATGAAAACTATACTATCTATTAGATATTAACAAAGAAGTTGATATAAAGGTTTGAGCCCTGATGGAATAAAACTGAAGTATTAAAATTAGTATAAAATACTGGAATTTATGTACGATTCAGCAGTGTTAAGGGAATATTACTAATTGCCTAAAAAATGAGGAAATTACTTTTTACATAGAAAATATATTTTTCTACTTGTATAAGTGACCAGTTAGCATATCAATATACTCAGGCTTAATTTTCAACTTATTTTATGGGGTAATGATACTGTGTATGTTGCTACTTTTGTTTGGTGATGAATATGTTCTCTTCCCTGGAAAGCAACAGATGTGTTTCTTTCTGAATTTACGTCCAGTGGGGGCCAGGTACATAATTTTTTCTAATGTGTTGTGTCACAGAAGCTAAATCTACAGGTCATATGTTTGTTTCTGGCTATGGCATTCCCTATATATCTGGATCAATTTTCTTTTATAAACTTTAGCCAAGCTATGAAAGGTACTATTGCCAGCTGTGCATGGAAGTTCAAAAGGTTCTTCTGGTCATCACTAAGTTTTTAACAGAGACCTTTTCTTAGGATGTCTTATTCTGAAAGTACTGGAATAGCTCTTTTATTTCAGTGACACAATGACAAATTACTGAGGACGGTGGTCTCAAAGGAATATTTATTTAAAGAATACCACTTCTTTAAAACTATCAACAAATTCTCAATTTTTGTACACTAAATATAAATAAAAGTACTTCTAAATTCTTGTTCTGTAGTATTAGGATTAAGAAAATACCTTTACTTTTCCCTTTATTTTTAAAAAATTAACTTTTCACAATCCCCACAGTAAAGTTCTAAGCCTACTGTTTTCTAAAAGGCAGACATTCCTTAGGAAAAAATTTCAACTGTAAAAATTAAAAAGCCACAATGGACATTGCCTTATAAGAGAAGTTCTAAGGATTCCTGTTATCAGTCATGCTTTCCAAACATTTATAAGAGATTAAATCACAGGCATATTTTGAAGTAACTGTTAGTAAATAATTGGGTTTCCTGGCTGCTGGCCTCTTGGGTTCTCCATTGGTTCTAATACTCAGAAGTTTTTATTGTTGGTTTTCCCCCCATACCAGTCAGTATTAACAGTTACAAAGGCAAAATACATACCTTCTGCTGGTACTTTTTCAATGCTCTTGGAAATTCATAAATAATATCGTCACAGACATTAGAAAAGGATAAAGATCAGTAAATTATACAATTGGTATACATACAACTAAATGACGGTATTGGTTCCAGAAATGCGGTAACTTGGTAACCTAGAAGAGATGAACTAAGGTAGGGAGAGGAAGGTTTTCGTACTGCATGACAAATATTCTCTGGCTGAGAAACAGCTGTAGGTGTGATGTCATTTTGTAAACCTTTAAGTTTAGACTTGGCAGGCAACCAAATTTAGATGGATCTGGAGGCAGTGGTCCTTACTCCCCAGTTTTTATGTTTATGTCTGACATCAACAGTGAAATAATGAAGTTTAAGTCAAGCAGTTTTGTTACTTTTTTGAGCTACCTGATTTTTAAATCAGTAATTTTTTTTTTATTATTTTGAGAGCAGAAAATAAAGGGATGAATCTTCTCCCATTCAGTAATCATACTCAGCACTCTACAATTTGTTCTCCTGATGGTAAAAAGGCAATTGGCAATAAAATCGATAAGTTTTGCTAGTGCAACATCAGTGCAGGAACACTGGAGCTTGAAATCTTTTATGAGCTCGAATAATTTTCAGGAATTCTGGGGAAGATGAATTTCCATAATGACAGTTCTAAATTCTGATGTGTCTCCACATTCTACAGTTTGCATCAAGAAGGAGCAAAACTCTTAGAGTCACTACCTGGTTTCATGAAGGAAGGAAAGAGTGCTGCTATATTCCAAAATTTACTCTGTATTTATGTAACAACTTGCATTCTTCTACTTTTCCAAACCAGTCAGCAATAATGAAGAGGTAACACAGTTCACAGGATTTGTAATCATGGGGTCTGCAGCCCCTTCCTCAGATTTCTCCCTAAACACAATTATAAGTGCAATTGAATTTAGATCCAATTGTGTGCTGTCTTCGGCAGTATCTAGGTGTTGCCTACTTTCAAATGCTTTGCTGTATTTTCATTCAATAAGTTTTTAAATGACCCTATACTAAGTAGTTTTTACTCTTCAGTATACAGAAAACAAAGGAACTTAATATGCATAATTTATCTTGATATTTCAGGTATGGAGATCAGAAATTAAGATATGAAGTATTGTAAAATGCTGTTTTGTTTTGTTTACTGAATTAAGTGATTAGCCTCATACATGCATTGGTACCATAGTATGAGTTAACTCACAGAGCATAGTTTTTGAATTCTCTTCAGCATTGTTTATTATTTTGAGTTTTGCAGTTTGATTATTTCAGAGAATCATAGAATCTCTAGGTTGTAAAAGACCTCTGAGATCATCTAGTCCAACCGTACCTGTCCGCTACTATATCATAACCCATAGCAGTTCATCTGCCTGTCTTTTAAATACCTCCAGAGATGGGGGCTGAATCACCTCCCTTGGCAGCCTGTTCCAGTCCTCAATAACCCTTTCTGTGAAGAAGTTTTTCCTAATGTCCAATCTGAACCTCCGCTGATACAGCATAAGGCCTTTCCCTCTCGTCCTATCACCTATCACCTGGGTGAAGAGACCAACACCCACCTATCTACAACCTCCTTTCACATAGTTCTAGACAATGATAAGGTCTCTCTTCAGCCTCCTTTTCTCTAGGCTAAACAATCCCAGATTCATCAGTCGCTATTCATAAGTCTTGTTCTCCAGCCCTTTTACCAGCTTCTCTGCCCTTCTCTGGACACACTCCAGCACTTCACAGTATTCATGATGCAGCCTCAGCAGTGCTTAGTACAAGGGCAGAATCACTTCCCTGGACCTACTGGTCACACTGTTTCTGATACAAGCCAAGATGCCATTGGCCTTCTTGGCTACCTGGGCATGCTGCTGGCTCATGTTCAGTTGGCTGTCAACCAACACCCCCAGGTTCTTCTCTGCCAGGCATCTTTCCAGCCACTCTTCCCCAATCCTGTAGCACTGCACAGGGTTGTTTTCTCCTGTGCAGGACTCTGCGTTTGGCCTTGTTGAACCTCATTGCACTTGACCTTGTTGAACCTCATCCCACTGGCCTCAGCCCAGTGGTCCAGCCTGTTCGGATCCCTTTGCAGAGCCTCCCTACCCTCCAGCAGATCAATGCTTCCACCCAGCTTAGTGTCATCTGAAAACTTGCTAAGGGTGCACTCAATGCCTTCATCCAGGTCATTGATAAAGACATTGAACAGGACTGGACCTAGCACTGAACCCTTGGGGGCACCACTTGTGATTGGCCTCCAACTGAATTTAGCTTGACTCTCTGGGCCTGGCCATTCTGACAGTTTTTTATCCAGCAGAGGCTGTGCCTATCCAGGCCAGTGGAAGACAGTTTCTCAAGTAGAATACTGTGAGAAAGGGTGTCAAACGCTTTATGGATTTATTTGAATTTTCAGTCTTACAAATTATATACTTGTGCATATTTCTTAAGCAACTGAGTACTGCAGGAATATTTTGCATGTAATTTTGGAGGAGTGAATGAGAATTGTTTTTCTGTGGGACAAGAAAGCAATAGTAGTAAAAAAAAGGATGTGTTATTTCCATGATCTAAATGTTCTGTAACAGCAGCTGAGCAACTCACAGTTATTCAATGCTACATTAACTTTTCCATTAATGCTGGTGCTGTAAAATATTAAGCCCTTAAGCATTGTGAAGTAGCTGTCTGAATTTTGTTCCTTTACATGGCTGCTGTATATTTGCATGTAACAATCATTATATGGATTATCACCATCATTACTTTTTAGAAGGTTATTCTCTTCTTGTTCTCAATATAGTTAGATACAGACAAGCCCTAATAGAAGAGTCTTTAAGCATATTCACTACAAATGCTATCTTTTTAGTTATTTTCTACTAATATTATATGATGGCAGTGCAAGTGTCAACAGGGTATTTTTGTTCTTTCTTCACTAGTTAAAAAAACTAGATAAAAAAAGCAAAACCAAAGATAACCCAAGAAAACAAAGTAGAGATCATGAAAGACCTATTTTTTCCCCTAAAAAATGAAACACACCAGTCCTGTTAGGGGGAGAAAATATTTTTCAGAAGTTATTAAATGTTTGCACCAAGAAAATTTTTTTGTAACGTAATAGGTATAATGATATTTTCAAAACGCTGGATTTTTCTTTAACTGGTGATTGGAATTATAGTTATTTGGATTTCCTGTTGTTTTTAAATCTTTGTTGAATTTATACACAATTATAGGAATAATGGATTTAATAAGTGCCATTAACAAATCAGAGCAGCAATTCATGACACTTCCAAGCAATATCAACCAAGACATGCCAACCATTCCACTCACTCTCCTCTCCAGAATTCACTGTACAGTTCATATGGGAAAGCAAGATTCTTTCTTCAGCTGTGAAAGGAGTCACTTTATGCCTCAAATACGGACATTATAATCTTGATGGTGCTAGTGAAGTGATACCACAACACTAAATAAATCATTTTGTTCTTTATCTATCCACCTTGTTTTTGCCATCTGTAATGCATGGATTATGCTAGCAGAGTAATTTGAAATCTGTTGATGAAAAAAAGAAGCCATTAAAATAGTGCTTAATTTATATTTTAAGAGAAATGTTTTAAATATTTAGTGCTTCTTTGTTTTAATTTTAAACATGCTTTAGTCATTTAGTTCCTCAATGAGTTTTTCCTGTTCCTCAGATTCACTGTGTCCATTGTTTTGATGGTTAAAATCATCAGCATCTGAAACAGCATCATTGTCTGAATAACAGGATGTCATGATGGCTCATTTAGAGTCCTTATTAGCTGCATGTAGCCATTGCACTTAAGAACTGGTTCTAGCATTTTCGGACCAGCATGAAATGGCACACATGATTTGACTAGCAAGTTCTTACTTCCTGTTTTCAGTCAAATTGGTTTGTTTCTTTTCCAGGATTTTCTGCCCCACCTCTCTATCTTTCAGATATTTTTGTGATACTATTTTTTTTTTGCAAGTTCAGATGTCTTGATGTTGGTTCTATTTGATTTCTGGTATGCATATTAAGAATTTAGTATCCAAATGCTAGAAATAATGTTCTGTATTCTGTAAATAGAGAGACTGTTCATATTGAGCCATAAGTCTACAAATAAATTTTACCCCAGTTTCATGGCACTACATGTGCAAGAAAGTTAAGAATTTATTTTATTCTTTCCATTATGAAAATATTACTTGAATTTCACTTACTTAGCATCTAACGTAATAATTTAGGAATTTTTTACAGTCCTGTTTAGTAATCACTAATCTGAATAGCAATGTGTTACCAGAAGGTTCTGAGTGTGTACCTACTAATCTAAACCCTCTTGGGTGCTGCTTGGATCTCATCCCTGGACTGTGTCCTTCCAGCACCAGCATAGGATTATGATTTTTGGCATTTATTTCTCACATGCTGATGGGAAAATTCTTTCACACTTGTATCCAGGGTTTATTGCCTCCTAAAACCTGTTCAGTGTCTTTCCTGTATCAATGATCTGGCTAGATAGTCTACAGCAGTTTGGCACTTAGAGATGTTTGTGGTCCTGTTTAGGCAGCTCATAAAGAGGCATTTTGGGAATGAAAAAGAAAGGGGTAAAGTAAAGTTTTTAGTGAGTCATGAGGATGATTAAGGGATTGGAGCATCTCTTATGAGGAGAGGCTGAGTGAGCTCCATCCATTTATCCAGGAAAAGAGAAGGCTGAGAGGAGACCTTATCAATGCTTATAAATATCTAAAGGGCCAATGTCAGGAGGTTGGCGTCTTATAAATTGAGCCCAGCAAGAGGACAAGGGGTAGTGGGTACAAGCTGGAACACAGGAAATTCTGCCTGAACATGAGGAAAAACTTTACTGTTGGGGTGTCAGAGCACTGGGACAGGCTGCCCAGGGAGGTTGTGGAGTCTCCTTCTCTGGAGATATTCAAAGCCCATCTGGACGTGTTCCTCTGTAACCTGCTCTAGGTGAACCTGCTTTAGCAGGAGGATTGGACTAGATGTTCTCCAGACATCTCTTCCAACCTTGATGATTCTGGGATTCTGTGGTTCAAACCTGTAAATTATTTTTAAACTTTTTAAAATTTTTTTAATGGAATGAGATACTAGGGATTGATGGAATAATTTGGAAGAAGAAAAGCTGTATAATTAAAAATTATTTTACTAAATGTGTGTAAAAACCCCAATGTACTTGTGTGGATAGTATTGTATAAATACAGGGTAAAGATTTTTCTTTCATAAAATAACTGTTTTTACTTTAAGAATTGGGTTTTTTCTTTGATATCTGGTAGGGGTAAAAAAAGCTCTCTGAAGCACTGAATGGTTCTAGGTTTAGGAAGCAACTTAGTGTAAGAATTTGATATTTGCTCTAACCAAATATTTTCACTTGAAGTTTTATTCCGTCCTCCTGTTTATTAAAACTGAATGGCATCTCAAGACAATTGATAAAAAAAAACAAAGGGAATTTTTATGATCATCTTTGGTATGAAACCGGTTAAAGGATTTAAAGGATTAACAGTGCAAGCCAGACTCTTGAGATGAAGAGGCAAAAATATATTACTCAAAATATCATTTTAAGAGTGATTAGCTGTTATCTGGAAAAATAGATTTCACTTCACTCAATAGGACACTATATTTTGTTGAAAATCAAAGTTTACAAAATAAATTTCAATATTTTTTAGTATGGCAGGTGATGAATGTTCTCCCACAGAGGTTATATCAGAAAATCAATATTTCTAAAATTGAAACAGTATAGGTTTGTATTGATCCATGTGGCTAAATCAAAATGAAAGGCTTTGTAACAGCTTTCTTAGACGGTCTTCTACCCAGTAATGGCAAACTATCAATTTTAGCTTTCCACTGATAAATCAGCTTGAAAATTGGATGTCAATTTTTTCTTTTACTGAAGTAGTGGTGGGGGGGTTATGCCATCTAACCTTTCTTGATGTGTTATATTGGTTTATAAGGCTAAGCTCTGCCTTTTTGAAAGCAAGTGTCAAATCTGACATTTAGATATATTTTGAAACAAACCCTAAACTCTTAGAGCCTAATTTTTGGCTGCTAGCTAGCTTGCTGGTAATCGCATGTGTGCACCTCTGTGTAAACAAACATGTATATATGTTTAATACTGAAAATGACATTGATTTAGTACTTCAGGTGTATGTGTTTCCCTCTTTTCTGATCTCTGGGGTCATGAAGGTCAGGTCTTCAACCGCAGCTTTTAGAAATTAATGCCCCGGAAACTGTTTTAGCTTTCAGTGGTTAGGAAGATTGATTTTTCTTTAATTGACTTATTTTCTTTTTTTTCATTTTGTGTTAAGTGAGACTTTATGAAATGGTAACATCAGTTTCAGCTGCAGGTTGTGATGTGTCCTGAAAACCTGCGTAGCTACTCATTGTTTTTAATCATGGAGAAAGGGGGATACATTTGCTTTTACTGAGAAAATAGACAGCAAAATCCTTTCTAATGGTGGGGGTAAACCCTTTAATCTGGGTCAAATGCAGCAGTTTTCATTGACAGCTGACAGTGCCATACCTTCATGTCTGTGCAGCAGAATATAAGTTAGCTCAAGCGGGTATTGATTGTGAAGTTTTCTGTTTTATAATTACTTTTGGCTGTAGAAAAATGTGGTGTGTATTGATTTAGATGGAAGCATTTGACTAGCAGTTTCCCTTGGCTAACAGTGAGTGTCATCTTTCAGCCATGATAAATGGTAACACTCTGGGTCAGCATAATTACTTGGTGGTGAAATGAACCTCCTGTACCCTTCTCTCTGTCTCACACCAAGGAACCACCATAATCATCTTCATCTGAAAGCCATGATTTACTGAACTCACCAGGCCCCTAATAAAGTCCTTTCCCTTCTCCCCATGGTATGCGCCGCTTTAATTGTGGCTCTGTACTGTTACTTTTTAAATGGAATTGTTCTGTTCTGAATCCACAAGTATGATTTTTTTTTCCTAATACCTGTCAGTCAACCTAGGCCTGGAGGAGGCCAGCACTTGCAACAATGATTTAATCTTTAGTGTTTATATATAAATGGGAAAAAGATTAAGGTGTTTGTCATTTTGACACATTGCTTTTTAAGTCTTGGAATCAAATGTTATTAACACACTGGTAAATTATTAGTGTACTGCAGTGGAAATGGCCACATGAATTTATTGTCAGGAGCCCTTAGTTCTATAGAATAATGTACACTCTGGATGTGCTGTCTTTTGAGAACAGATGAAGATATCTATTCACAATATGCTGCTAGAACAGCTTCATTGACAATAATTTTGACACTTCATTTCATTACAGTTTCAAGTGTAAGATTTTTTTTTTCAAAGTATTGGCCATTTTTCTTTTTGCATGTAAGTCTAATAGGTGACAAATACGTTATCAGAAATAAGGAATTTGTGTTTATTGCTAGAACAGAAGACTATGATGACTTGTATTGTTTGGCACCTTTTTAATGTGGAGTTTTCAGTTTGTTATCAATTTTTCATTAAAACTTTGTAGCATTTTGTTGAAAATGGATTGTGTTTACTTGCCAGTAGTGTAATATGGCCCTGGAGTAATGACTTTTTGTTAAGTAATGTTAGTTAAAGAAAATCTGGCAATAGTTTTAGATCATTTTAAGACAGCTGTGAAGGGTTTGGATAAAGGTCATTTTCAATGATTGTGCTTAGTTAAATAAATGTGAAGGGTTTCACAATGGGAATCTTGCTTTTCAGTATGCTGTCATAAATTTCCCTTTAACACATCTGGGAATACAAAGTAAAATGTAGTTGTTTCTGCCTTGAAGGCAATGTATTTTATATTTTCCTTGCTTTGTTTGTTTTCCCCTTATAATGCTGTTTATTCACATAACTAGAGTTCAAAGGTTTTACTTTGTCATAAATTAAACCTTCTGTTCTCTGACAGTTTGGGAGACCTGCTGGATATAATTTTCAAATGGTTGTAATTCGAAGATTTTTTGCTGAGATTTAGTCATTAAAAGTGTTAAATTTTCTGACAACTCAGCCTCTACTGTGACCTTGGTTCATTGCTTGCTCTCTCCCTTGGCCACAGCTGGCCTCTTGCTCTTCACAGCTGAAAAGTGAAATCAATGCTGGGTCTAACAAAATGCAGATGAAAGCCATTCTGATCATATATAGTCATTTCCCGTAATTTTATCAGCCTTCGGGTTCTTAAATGATCTCTGGAAATCATTGTTTGTTCATGTGAATACAATATCAAATTTTGCGATAAAATGTCCTGTCTTTCTGAAAAGTAATACTTTCTTAAGTGTTAGTAGTGATATACAGCTCATTGCCATAATGCAACTTTTAAATATATCAGTCTAATCCTTCCCACATTCCCTCCTGAAGAGCAGCACTGTGTAACAAACACCATCCAAGAGCTGCTGGCTGAATCCTGTCGGCTTCAAGCCTTTGGAATCTTGCAAATTGAGATTTTTATGTTCTACAAGGCTCACAGCTAGAAAGTAAGAACTCTTGCCATGTGTCCATCCACATTGCCGTTTATCTCTCATCCTTTTTATTTTTATTTGAGCAAGATTGGTAGGAAAGCTATGTTGCAGTTTGTGGTGGCAGTATATGACGTAGCTTAATGCTCCAAAGGTCATGGAACTACAATGAGTTTGATGGAAAACAGCCTTTCTCCTTATTTTAAATGGTTCCTGCTTTGATTACAGGCATTTATTATAATTATCAAGAGATTAGTCTGTTGTTATAGAATCCTTGTAATGGAACCATTTAAAAGGAATATAATGGCAGTTTATTGGATTTTGCAAAGGAAAAGAAAAGAGATAAAGTGGTGGTCTTTTTAAATGGATCAACTGCTGCCCTAAGCATACTGATTTTTTTTTTCCTTTGTTCAACTTCACGTTTCTTTTTGTTTCAGTTTTTGGTTACATATTGAAGCCACTCATCTTTTTCAAATTTTGAAGATATTTTTATAACATTTTCATCTCAGTCTAACCCTATGCAATTCAGTTGTTAAAAACATGCCTTCCATGAATGATCTTAAACTATATGTATCATAGGATGTGTACTAACACAACTGCTTTGTGATTTTATTAATGTCGCCATTTAAAAAGTGGAAACAAAAATATATTGTTTATCAAAAATAATATTCAAAAGAAATTGTGGATTCTCTGTTTTATCAGTTGAAGTGCAGCTAGGTTGATTCCTGTATTAGCAAACTGCCGTAATATTGATGAAGCTTGTTGAATTTCTTCCATGCTTATATTAATTTCCCCTACTTAACAGTTTATTAGAAAGTATCTTGCACTTACTTCAAACAAATAAATGTTAAACTTATAAATCAATCATCTTATTAAAATGTTATAAAATACTATTTGTGACTTGGCAGTGAAAGTATTAGGTGACGTTTAAAATAGTTAAAATTTTATTAAGTTCGGTATTTTTATGCTAGATACTAGTTCATATTTCAAGACCAATGGATTTTACAGTACATGTAAGTGTATTGTATCCTTTTTATGAACATCTTCAAAGGTTTAAGTCAAATCTACGTTCTTCTAAAGAGGAATTACAGAGCCTAAGTCATCCTGCTGAGAATGTGCTGTCCTACGCTTGTTAGCTGAGCAATGGCATGAGTTACTTGGTACTGCTGTTAATCTGGAAGTGAATCATCCAAAACTTGGTTAACATGGGGCTATTATGATGGCACTGGGGAATCAGCCCCCAAAAAGAGTGGAAAATCTATATAACAGCAAAATACAAGGATCAGATTACAAGTCTGCTACTCTGGTATCTGTTGGTTGCCAGCAGAGGAGGCCTAGGAAGAGGGTAGTATTTCCCTGTGTGGTTTTATTGTGATGTTCCCCCAGCACAGCCTTACAGTTTTCAGTAAATTGTAGCTCAGGGACTTCCTGAGCCAGAGGCGATATGCTTGAGTTTAATAACTTTTGGGTTTCCCCTCTAAGAAAGGAAATGTCTAATCGCTTTAAGAACCCATGTAAACTTCTGCTGTCCATGATATGGCATAGAACTGAGTTCCACCTTTAGAGTGTTGTGGGAAAATGTTCACATGAAGTGCACTATTATTTGGTTTGAACTTAGTGTTTGAACTTTGTGTTCTCCCTAGATCTTTTCTTACAAGGAATAGTGAGTCTTGTTGCTGATTCACCATCTTGATGCCATTTGTAATATTAAAGATCTCTGTCATATCCCTCTCAGTTATAGTTCTGTTCTTTAGCTGAAATTGCCTTGTCCACCTTTCTGGAGGCTCCCCTAGCAGGCTGTAGTTTATTCTGGAGTAGGTCTCTGTTAATCCTTCCAGCTGGAGCTGTTTGACTTTGTGTAATATCCAGAGAGAAGAGGACGACATACATATGTACTGTTTCTCTTATTCCTCACCCACCCTTTTTCATCTGCAACATAGCAGGTTGTAGCTTTATTGCAGTTACAAAGTTAACCAGGAATGACTAAAGCTTCCTCAGCCATATCCTAGCATCTACACTGACTCAATATTTTCAAAAAGGGGAAATAGAATACAGGCTTAGATTCTGAATTGGAAAAATGTGGCAAAAGATGAGCCTGAGTCTGAGCAATATGGATGAGGTCTTCTCATTCCCCACTCCAATTAATGTTTTACTAGTGCACAGAGATAGCCTCATCAGAAGAGGCTGACAATGTTCCATTCCAGTGAGTCAGGGAGGAAGCATGTAGCATCTGCCATAGTTTTTCTTGTGTAATTGTATTTACCTTAATACAAGAGATTTAACAGTCTAGGCATAAATTATTCCTTGTGTGTGTGTTTGAGAGAGAAGCATTTCATTGACAAAAAAGCCATTTTTATTTGCCATCACAGGCTTTCGGAGTATCTCAGGAAGGCATATGCATGGTGAATTGTATTCTTGTGCCTTTGGATGTTGGTTAAGTTAGGGCATACATATATTTCACAATATTGAATAATGCTTTTTCTGTGTTTTATTTTATATGTAATATACAAATTTAAGATACTTTGCTTGGAAATTTAACTTGAAAACTAGGGAGAGTGACCATGATTCTTCCTTTAGCACATACATGTTGAGCACTGAGTAGCATATGGCTTGGGTAAAAAATTAATCAGGAAAGCAGAGACCTTCCAAAGTAGGGAGACATTCCTCTTCATCTTTCTAAGCATTTCCTTGTAGTCCTAGTGCTGCATCTGCTGCTCTCTGTGATCATTAGAGCATTATGACTGTATTATGCTCATTTTATTTAGTTATTTTGGTATCCTGCCAACGTTGTCCTACAGAACAGAAGTAGAACATATTTTTTTCAGCAATTTATATCTCACACTAGAAAATAATGTAATATCAGAAATGTTCTAAACCGATTGCTTTCTTCCTGCTTAATTTCAGAGGCCTGCTGCAGGCAAATGAAGGTTTGGAGATGTTCAGTAAATAGTTTTTAAAAAACATTTGTAATTAGCATACCAAATATTATAAATGAATTTGTTATTACCAGCTCATACAATAATCCTCCATAATATTTCCTGTATTTTCCTTCTACTCCATCTAAATTTTCAGTGTTTCTTGTGAACCTCTCTGCTCTAAAGGCAGGCTCTGAATGGTTCTATGCCATCAGCATTTTTCATGACAGCAGAGTAGACCCTAAGGGAAGAAATGACTGAATCAATGCATTTGTGACTATTAAGTGGTGAGTGATAAAACCCTAGAAAATTAGCGTAAATTCTAAACTGTATGTTTTCATGAACATGAGATTTTTGGTGTGTTTCTTTTATGCTCTGTAAGCTATGCTGAAGACTGTGCAGATATTCATGAGTTATCAGCAAACAGGTCTTCATTGAACAAGGATTGATGGTCCTGGTCCTGCTGACCAAAGGCTGGTTGGACAGCATCAACAAGACTCTCTATCAAGTAAAGAAATGTTGGCAAGTGATTTATTTACTGATAGGGAATAAGTTTGGAATCATAGTGCGTTCTCACTGGTCACCAGATCACTACAGTCATAGACACATTGCTGTTGCTGTTAACAGTTATTTATTCATTATTAGTCTGTTGAATATCAATAATTAATCCTTAACACAGTGGTTTTAAATGTGATAGAGGGTAAAGCAAGTGTATCTTCCTAGTACTGTACATAGCTATCATGGTACAATGCCATTTTCCTAACCTTTCCCTGAAGCTAAATAATAGAAATATTACATATTTTTTTCCAAGGGATAAGATAAATTGAAGCAGAATGCTTTTTTTCCAAAACCACACAAGAAACTTTTAACAGATTCAGTGGTGGCTTCTTGGTCTGTAATTCAGCTTTACTACTCCATGCTATTAAATTATAGCTATTATTGCTATTAAACCAATAGTGGATCCATTATATATTGTGCCTTGATTTGTATGTGGAGTTTGGAACCACATCACTAGCTGCAGAGGTTACAAAATATCTACAGAAAGACAGAGGTACTTCTAGTCAATTATGAGTATGACTAAAGCAACTTCATTTAAATAGTTTGGAAGAAAAAAGACTGATGAAAGTTCTTAATCTACAAGTATCCATCTGTAAAACAATATACAGGAAAGAACTGAATGAAGAACTGTTCATCTGCTGACAGGACAAGGAACCTTATACTAGTTCAGTTAAACATTAGGGAAAAAATAACACAGCGTTTGAGCAATACCAAGTACGGGCATGATGTGTATGTTTACCCACCTATTACTGCTTTTCTTGCTTAAATAAAGCATGAGATACTAAACAAAAAGTATTCTAGAACTGTGTTTGGGTTATTTATACCAATAAAGAATGAGATGAAAGTAGAATCTACATTCATTTTCTATATACAAGATTAATAATCTTTCAGAGTGATTTAGCAGCTTTTCACAGTGGTGTTAATTAAATCCATTTCTTACTAGGAAAGTTGGAAGCTTTCCACTAATTTGGCTTTTTGGTTTGATTGTTTGCTATTTANTATATCCTGAAACGTGTCATTTTAAATACCTTGTTTACTTTAGTGGGATTTCTCGTATGCTTATACTTAAATAAACTTATACTTCTGTTTAGAATTGGGCCTAAAATATATTTTTTCTTTAAAAATGTGTAGACTACAACACAGATTCAGATTCACAAAAATAATGTTGTTGATTTTTTAGCATCATTATTCATTAAAAAGAGTATTCTGTTGTATTTATTTAACTAGTAGGTTTGTCCAGTTGCTTTAACAACATAGTCTGATTTTTTAGAGTGTCAGCTTTTTGTTTTCCTATGCTTGAATTTATACAATTTTTCATTTCTGAATGGATATAATTTTCTGTTCATTATTTTGTATCAATTTAAAGGAATTATGTTTCCAGTAAGACATTTGCAGTCTGCATCTGGTGATTTTGAGTGCTGGCCCTCTAATTCTCCAATGCTGTTTTATAGTAGTAAAACCACAAACCTATAAAGAGGAGCTTTGATTTTTTTTTAATTGTATTGTATTTACAGATTATGTCTGTGGTTTTTGTCTATTGTATATTTCAGGATTCCCTTTAGCAGGTCAGTCACATGATGAAAAGACACCTCCACGTAACTTTTACTTATTGTAATATAAGACTAGGATAAGTCAATCAACCACTTTCTCCAATTCACTCATTTAACGGGATCCATATAGCTTATCATTCTTATTTTCTCTATCCTGCCTCTTGGATTTCAGTCAGTCGTGAATTCTCTGACCTGATCCTTCCCTTGACAATTCAGCACAGGTCTTAGGTGCCAGATTGTTTTGTGAGAACTCGGCATTTTTACTTTACTGTTGAGAACTTTGTTACTTGAGACAAGAGCAGTAGGATTCCTATCACCCAACTTTTCCCAAGGTGCAACTAGTTCTCTCCATCACCTATGAAATGAGCCTGAGTTGATTAGTTAAACATCAATAATGTTGACATCTTAAGTTAGATAAAAGGAACTCAACTCAGCTATCATTTGGCATAATTTGACAATCTTAATCTTCCAGTAAATTACAACTGTTAATTGCTAGTATTAACTTCCCAGTAATTGCACTGTGCCTCCCAGATTGCGAGAAAGGAAAACAAAATCTACCAGGTCATAGGCAATTTGGCCCCTATAGAAAAAACAGCTTCCAAAAATAAGGTGATAGTCAACCTGACAGCATCTTCAAAGATAATTTCTATTAACCTACATGGAGGTGATTTGAAACAGTTAAATGAAGCAAGAGGCTCAAAAAGAATGAGGTGAAGAAGGAGAAGAACAGACTGTATTTTCCCCCAAGCTGGTCATTAGAAAGTATCTCTGAGGCTGGCATGATGTGCTTCGTGGCTCTTAACCCACATGTGACTTTTCAGCACTATGAGAGCAACTCTTTCCCAGGGCCCATGTCACAAGGAGCTTTGGCAGAAAACATACTGGATGATCCAGATTCACTGCATGCAGAAAGTAAGGCAAAAAATGCCATCACCAAATTGCCTTCAGACCTAGGTACAGACTAAGCCCAGCACCATTTTGTCTCCCTTTCTCTCACTTTTGAACTGCTGTCTTTTCTTAACCCATAGCTTGTATTTCATGGTCTTGTGAAGTTTTAGGTTTTTGCTTTCTTGGATCAGGAAATTTGGCTACCCATACTCTGAAGGGAGAACAGCACTTTCTTCTGTTCCCAGGTATATGGTTCCTTCACACTATGATTGTCTACCTGCGTACTGATCCAGTCAATAAGGTTTCTTTTCTGATGTAGTAATGGATTTGAACTCCTGCTCTTATTTCTCATCTTCCATGCGAACTATGGCAATAAAGTCTTAAAAAAGAACAACCCTGCAATGAACATGTAAAAGATGAAGGCAGCTTAATTAGCGAGATTGACAATCGTAATTTCTCATAGTGATTCTACCCAGAAAAGTGAAGGGGTATTGTGTAAATCTGTTAAACTGCTACTACTGATTTTTGTTTAACTGCAGTATTCATTTAAGTAAGAACATACAGCCAAATATAGCCAAATATGAATTCTGTATTATATTTGTAAAGTGTATCCCTATACAGAGTCGTACTATACAATACCAACTGAACTATGAAAGTACATGAAAAATGCAGAAGATACATATGGTCATGTCACAGATTTGTGCTACAGACAAGGGAAAAATCAACTGTCTCACATGAAGCAGAATTGCTTAAGAGATTAAGTAGCTAAAAGGAAGGAAAACATTGTCTCTCCAGAATAATGGATTGTCAAATACTTTGTATGCAAAAATTCTTTAAAGCTATGCTGCTTGAATCTCAAAACATGCAAAATAGAGATTTTTTTTTTTTTCCCTGAGAAAGAGGACAAGGAAGTTTTAATTCTGTGTTATCTTTTTTTTTTTTATGTCATGCCTGCATCTTCTCCCTCAGGTTTTGCAGAGCCAAAAATAAATCATTAGGTCATGCTGATGTATTTTGGGATGTTTTATTGTAGACTGTTTCCATACTTCTATGGAACCCCTTGACTGTCAGAAATAAAGTATAAATAGAACAGTTTTGATTTACTTGCCAAGCTGGTTTTTTAGCTCTTACGAAAATTCCCAGGAACAAAAAACATCAAAGTTAAGATTACTTTAGCATTTATTTGATAGTATTGCAAACACAGTCTCTATTAAAAAATCTATAACATTCATGACTGTGCCACTTGGCAAATGTTTATTTCATCAATATAAGTTACATGTCATGGGTGAGAATACACCAGTCAAGACATAGCCATTAATTGGGCCAGCATGCCTTTGTTTCATTTCTTAAGAGCAATATCAGATTTAAAGCTAGATGTGTGCTTTGTCTTAACTAATGCTGTATTTTCAGATGATACTTGGGAGAAAAGGAAATCTGTCCCCAAAAAAAATTTGCAGCAAGTGTAAAGCTTAAGACTTCTATTATATAAATTCTTAATTAAAAAATTTCTAGTTACCAACCCTGAAACAGGATTTTGCAAAAATAGTAATTTGGTTAAAATAGTGTATTATTAGAGTAGCATTTTAATAAACAGATCTGATTGATGGAAATTAAAATAATTGCCTAGGTAAAACTTCATTATTTATTTATTAGGTTTTGATTACTGTTGCTGTTCACTGAAAGGTTTCAAGGAAGGTAATTATTTCATCTCAACACCAGGTTTATGTTACCTGTCTTTAAGCAGTTGAAGCTTGAATAATTCATAAAGGTTTGAAACAGTAATTCATTATGAGTTTTTAAGAAATAATATTAAAAAAAACCCTGTGTCTTAGTTTTAGAATAACACTAAGCCTCAATCCTCTTGTTTATATTATAAGCAGAGCTCTAGATTTTTGGACACATCATTGCTACTTTGCCTCGAAACTGAACTGTAGTTTGTATGCTCAGTAGCTTCTTCGCTAGTTTGTTCACAAAGAATTCGGGCATCTTAATCTGTGTGTCTGGAATGGAATGGACAATTAGGGCAGCATCCTCAACAGCAGCCACATGTTATTTCTACTTACAAGTCTAAGCTTTTGGCGTTTCTACTTTAAGTAAGCCAATGAGGCACCAAAGTTTTCAAGAGTTTCCGCAAGCTCTCTTACTTTGGATGCCACTTTGAAAACTTGGGACTGTTTTTTCAGTTATTCAAGCACAGTAACCCTAACTGAAAGCAACTTTTAGCCAGTGTTTAACTCTTCTGGAATTGCAGATAAATCATAAAAGCCTAGACTTTTTTCAAAAGCTAGGACTCCATTGTCCTTAGTTATATATTTACTATGATAGATAACAGTGTTGAAGTACAGAGTAAATTGCTTTTCTTCTAAAGGTGTCTGGTTTTCTGTAACATCCGAAAAAAACCCCAAAAAAACATTTAGGTTGGCAAGTTTTTCCGGGGGGATTTGGGTTGGTTTGTTGTTTTTTTAATTAATTTCTGTGCCAGAAGGAAGTTGGACAGTGACATTCTGAACTAGAAGCAAAGCATAACTATGCAAGGGAGTTCTCTTTCCATTGGTCAAAATGTCAGTTCATTTAGTTTTTCTGCAACTAATTGTTCACCCTGCAAAGGCAGAACTGGGTCACCATGCTTCTGACTCAAATACATTTTGATATTCTTGGCTGGAAAATGGAACAGAAGTAGGAAGCTATATTATCAGACAAATGCTATCTGGAAGAATATTTAATGTTTGAAGCTCCAACAGATGAACTTCATTGAATACTTGATTGAAGAAAAGAACTTGAATTCTGTAAATACCTTAGGTAGTATCAAAGAACTTTATCTATTAAAGTTAACCTTGTTAAAAAAAAAAACAAAACAGCATCTGAATTGATAAATTTTTAGTTATCTTAAAACGTTTTCCATTTATTAAATCAGCATTTTACTTTGTTAGAATTAAGATAAACAATTTATTATCCAAGATATTTATCAGATTACTTATGAATTAAAACTGTAAAATGACAAAATACTCTTTGGGCAGTTTTTCGAAATAGTTCTACAATTTAATGTGAACTCCTCTTTGTTGTGTTTAGACACTTTTATTCTTCTTTTAATTTTATACACAAAATATTTAAAGAGCAAAGTAATATTGTAACCAGTAGGTGATATACTTTTAAAAACAGAAGAGTCAAATGGGAATTTTTATTTAAAACCTTTTTTTAATCAGAAAATTATATTTGGGTGAAATCTTTCGGTGAAAAATTGTGACAATATAAATTGATACGAGAATTCCTAATATGATCCTTTTCATTTTTTAAGTTAATAAAAGCCTGGATATTTTTTTTTCATTTTAAAATTTTATTTTCGTGTTGTATTTCTTCACAGCGGGAGTGCATAAGCTGATATCCTGGTACCTATTTCTGGTGTGATGTTACAACAAAATTAATAGATAAATGGTAAAATAAATGGATGGGTGTCTTGAAATTGGAAGACCAATTGCTAAATAAATCATTTTTTGTGTCATTGAAACTAAGATATTTCTACATTTTAATAAGACGAGATACACGCTTAGTATGGAATATGTTTTAGTTTTAGCTGCCTACAATTATACATCTAGTTTGAGCCATTCTGTCTGTCTCTTTTTGCAGTCAGCTAAGAAAGATAGAGGCAACCTCATTACACCATTCATTCCACCTTGGAGTTTGTTATAGTTTGGCATCATGGTAGTACTTGTGAAATCTTTGTAAGTATGCAGCTGTGCTGAGATAGTATGGCATAACAAAAAATGCATAAAATATAAAAACATCCTAAAATATAATACATTCTTTAAAGACATTTTCCAAAAGTCAATTTTACCCAAATTTTCATTGAACTGAATACTTTAAAAAGGCCTTTTGGCTTTTAGGGATTTTGTTTCTTCTTTGTTGGGAGTACTGACAATACATTCTGAAATAGAAGAAAGGTTCCCAAACTAGAAATGTGAGTTAAACCACGGAGTATTGTTCCAATCACTTTATTTTCATTTTCTTCAAAGATAGTATTCCTATTTGTCTTAATTTTAGTAACCTTAAAAGAAATTATATTTTGGTGTTTCTAGAGGTACAGTTTATTATTCCTGGCATTTGGTGCACTTGTATTCTGTTGTTATTGATATTTTGTTGCTAAAGGGAAACATTCTGATTCTGGTGAGCCAAACGCTGACAACTTATGTATCCACTTTTTATGTTGCCTCAGTTGTTCTTTTAATATCATTTGATTAACAAAAATAAACAGTATAAAATGTCAGGAAATTTTTTTTCCTTAGCTGTACTGTGTGCACTGTCCTACTAATGCATATTAGTATTTGCATAGAATTGCCAAAGTTACCTTGCAAAGTTACCTTAAATTTATGGATTTTATTAAAATAATTTGGTAATTCGAAAAAATCTAGTTACCTTTAGTTTTGCTTTGTAGAGATTTGAATTATCTTCATTTCCATTGCTAAGTTTTAAGAGGTGCAAGATTTTTTTCTTACTTCCCCCCCTCCAGCTTTATGCATGGTTAATTTTATTTCCCTAAAAATACTTTTTCTTGGTATAAAGTTACTACTTTTTAATAATAAAGCAAGCATCACAAAATTAACATCTCATTCTGGAATCTACATTTTATAAAAAATCTAAACTATCAGGATAATTGGGGGGGGGTGTGTGTGTTCATTATTGGTTTGTTTCTTCATACTCTCTGTAATATTCTAAAATCCTCAGTACCTTAACAAATTGTCTGCATTTTATATAAGTTTTCATGATGTTCAGAAGCAAGTTATCAGTCCATACAATATAATATGGGAATTATTTGCCTTAGAAATTTGTGTATCAGGTGCTTCCATAGCGGAAAGGAATATCTCTATGGCCACAGCCTCACTTTCACATCTACTATCACTACTCTGCTTTCTGATGTCTCATCTAGCTGAAGGATATCACATTTAGAAAGATTTCTGTTTTCAGTGTCTTCTTTCCATTTTTCGTCTTTTGAACTTCAATGTCCTGGAACTTTTTCATTGAAAATAAGTCATAAAAGTTTCAGGAGTTGGAGATGTTCCTTAGGAGTATATATTAAACGTACCTTTTTCCAATGCCTAAGGAGGTGTATAAATCACCACCCTCTTTTCTGACAAGGATGCTACACTTTTAAACAATTCTTAGAAAATTCTTCTCCAGGAATTTGGAGGATCTTTAGTCATCTTCTGATAGTTCTTGCTCTCTTTTCATTTATAGCCTATTCTCTTCCTCTCAGCTTTGTCCTTCATTATTAATGCAAAATCATTAGTAACATGATAGTAAGAGGGAAACTGTGTTGGTGGTTTTCTTTTTGCTATTTGAAGGTGACTCCTCTGTTCCTATTCTTATGGTCAGTGGTCATATTTTCTGTTACTTTGAGCTCCTCTGTGCTCTGTTTCACCCTTATTTCAAAGTCTACATAAAAACCTTTCCCCTCCACCCAAAACGTGCAAAGCTACAACACACAAATACTGATCTCTGTGAAAGTTTGCATTCATCCTTCACAAGTGTAGACAACTTCAAAATCTTTTCTTTCCTATTTTAAAAACTTTTACTGCCTTAAATAAAAGTAGCTAAAATTCACTAGTCTTAAAATATTATTATCTAACAGATGTTCTTGATAACCCAGTTCTTAGCAATTTATCCATCTGTAATTATTCATATGGATTTCTTTCACTTTCCATCCAGTTTCACAGTTATTTTCCTTCCAATGGTTTCCACAGTCATTAGTTTTCTTCTCACATAGCTGTTCCTTACAAATGTGCTACTTCTCAGGTTTTCCAGCTCAGTGTTGCTTTTTCTTCACCAATCAATAATTGGGACATCAGGGGAGAAGAGAAATGTTTATAGGCTATGGAAGAGGGGGCAGGCCTCTTGGGTGGACTACAGGAGGGAAGTCAGATTGTGTAGGGAGAAGATCAGAGAGGCTAAAGCTGAACTAGAACTCAGGTTGGCTAAGACCGTGAAGGATAATAAGAAATCCTTCTACAAATATATTAATAACAAAAGGAGAACTAGGGAGACCATACAGTTCCTTTTGGAC
>WAAB01015567.1:166366-178103 GCA_013389865.1 Piaya cayana
ATTAGGCACTGGAATATGCTGCCCAGGGAGGTGGTTGATTCGCCTTCCCTGGAGGTGTTTAAGTTACGGGTGGACGGGGTCCTGGGGGACATGGTTTAGTGTTTGATAGGAATGGTTGGACTCGATGATCCAGTGGGTCTCTTCCAACCCGGTCATTCTGTGATTCTGTGATTCTGTATTTCAAACCTTTCATCTATGCCTTTCAGTTTCTTTGCATCCTAATCTTTTGTCTTTATGGTTTCCCATTTCCCAATGTCATGGAAAATATTGCTGGAAGAAACCTTTTAATTTGTCCTTCTGTTTCACTCCTGTTCCAGTAAATTAATTCAAATGAATATTATCTATTGGTTAGACCCTATTACTGTTCTTTTTTTTACTTCCTCTCTGCCTAACTCTAGACTTTTCTATAAAGTGTTTTTTCATTTTTAGGGCTCTGACTTTGTCTACACGTGTCCTCAAATTTCACCAGTCATTCCTGTCTCATGTCTGCTCTCACTTTGTTTTTTTCACATTTTGGCAGCCTTACACAGGAGATACAAAGATCCCTCTCATCTCTCATGACAAGAGTAGGACAGTGCTGGCATGCCTTCTAGACATGCTACTGGGATGTAAGTCATCTAGCTGTACTGCTCTGCTTTCCACACCACCTTCTCCCGCTGTCTGTGACCAGGACACTAACTGCTTAACCAAAAACTTATAGCTCTGCTTCCAGCAATCCGTATATCATCCATGTGACTTCCCTAGGACAGATCTGCCCACTTCCTTTCAGCGTGAAACTTCTCATTAGCTAATGGAGTCATTTCATATGTACAAAAAAAAAATTAAAAATTAAATATTACCTAAATTTCTCAGAGTATTTAGCAACCTTCTGTTTAAATGGTAAGCTCTTTTTCTGAAACTTCTTCCCTTCTGCTCTGGAACTCTGCCAAATATACTCTTCATATTTAACAATAATAATTCTTGTGCAGGTGTACTTAAGAGAAAAAAACATATTTCTGCTTATAAGAATGCCTAAAGAGTTTTAAACTCCTACTGGTAATACTTTTGCCATCTTTTTCAATTTTCATTCCATGAGGTGTTTCTCAGGTTTGTTGGCATCTTTATTACCTATGATGATATTTCTGTTTTTTACTATTATTGGTTATCATTTATTTTGTATTATTCTTAGTTTTCAGTATTTCTAGTTTCATTTTCAGGAGCTGTGGCATGCACCTTGAAAAAAACCATAATGGAGCTTTGTGATTTTTGTAACTAAAAAAATCTTTTGTCTACAAAGTAACTATAATAGTTATGTTAATAAAGGATTCTGATATTTTTCTGTTCATGTATAACAAGGCTTGATTTTCTTTTAACCATTTTACTGGGGTATGTGATTTTTTAATGCCTCTTTCACAGTCTTGATAAAACCAGCAGTCACTGTTTCTGTTTAAAGCAGAGTCAGAAAAACTTTCCATCTAATACAATTATTGTACCTGTTACTATACCACTTCTGACCAGTATTTGCCCCTTCATTGTTACAAAAGACTTTTACTACTTAGATCTGCTGGTAAATAGGTTGATATTTTGACATGTACTTTGTGACTATAATAAATGCTACATAAGTAATAATTTGTAATTTTTGTATTTCAAGTTTCCTTTTACTTTTTTATAATGTTACAGATTTCTGTTCTTCATTTTACCTTAGGGAAATGTGTTGTACTTTTCCAACAGACATTTTTTCTCAGTTTTCAAAATATAGTCATAGTTCCTTCCACACTGTGAAAAGAATTGTTTGTCCTTTTTAAAATACGTTAGAGAAAAACAGCCAAGACTAATTCTTGAAATTATAGATCATCAATTCTTTTCCTTCTCTGTCCAGTTTCCCAGTATTACAAAGACTATGGATTCTCTGACATCCTTCCAGTTCTGTGACCCACCTCTTTCTTTCAAACAACTTTTTCCCCTTCCCCCCATGCCTGAAGGGTTTTTCCTCTTCATTAACATATTCGAACTTAATCTCTTCCATCTGGCAGCCCATCCTTTGGGCTGCAGTCTGAGGATCTCTTATGAACGTGTGCACTACTACTCTCCACTGTTTGTATTTGACTCTAGTTGCTGTAGCAAACTACATTTGTACATGAACAACAGCTGGGTTGCACAGCCATGGTGCTGCTGTCATGGGTGCTGACTGCGCACAGGATGGACAGAGCTGTTTAGTATAACAAATATTCATAAAACCCCAAAAACTAAAACAAAACAAAAAACTTCCCATATACTTCTTCAGAGTGGGGGCTGAAGAAGTTAGAAAACCATTTCAAAAGTTATTTTTAAGAAGTCTGAGCTTTAGAGATGTTATGAAAAGGTCAAGAGGACTTTGCTGTTCAGGCTGGCTTGATATTCCTTTAAATTGGTTTGGTGGCAAAGTGCTACACAAATTTATCCTTACAAGAGGGTAACAGGGCTACCTGAAATACTTTAGTCCATCTCAATGTTCTTTGTCCCCAAATATATGGAAGGTGTTTGGTCTAACTTATCAAAGTCCACATTGGCTGTCTGGGATAGCATAAAACCACTTTGCCTTTCCATTTCATGGTGGCCTTCAACAAGGTAAAATACCCTTTAAAGAAGGAGAATGTACACAGTGAGCTGCTAAGTGGACAGCAGTGGACAATAAAATAGAATCTGTAATCCTTCAGTAGCTATAGTAAATTGGGTTTGTTTCATTAAAATTGTACATTCTGTGTCTGTATTAATGATGTGAAATACTGTACCTCTGAAATTTAAAATTAAGTTTCTAATAAGCACACCGCTCCAAATAACATTTTTCATTCTTAGTAACCTTGTGATATCACTAGTTTCATACCAGCCCTCATTATGATAAGAATGATAAAGGCTTATATTGCATTATATTGCAGTTGGTAAAGCAGTTGTCTTCCTAGTTAAATTCATGGTGTGGACTACTTTGGATCATGTGGTTTAGGTGCATTTTAAATAAATGTTCGGTTAAAATGATACAGATATATTTCATATTTCAAGTACGTAGGAGTAGCTCATGAATGGTGGTATGAATTATCAGTTCTTAAAAAAAAATAAATTTGAATTTCATTCAAATAAGCCTGATTCAAAATGTCACTTAACTGGTATAAAATATGAGGGAATGAGAAATTACATGTAAACTAGTCATCTGTGGAAATAAGGTTTATTAATAATATACATTATTAAGAAAAGTAAAGCTAATTGGAATATTGTACTTGTTGCAGAAATAAATTACTAAGATGACTTGATTTAGTCAAGTCACTTTAAGGAAACCCAGGTTGTAGCAGGAAGAGATGAGAATGATTTGTAGACATGCTCTCTCCAAGGACTGACTTGTGTCCAGTCTGGTGTTGGAAAAGTGTAGTTCTGCTTGATTTACAGCTATCATTTAGAGCTGCCTAAATTCTTGAAAAAAAATCTGAAACCCTGAATAATATCCATAAGATTAGTATAAAAGGATTTCTAAATTACTGTAATATAGTGACTAGATAATGTAATACTAATTCAGTCCATATCTCTGGACTTTTAAAGCAGGTTAAAATCTTAGTTTTAGGCTGTAGTATTTTTAGTCTAATGCAAAGATGTAATAATGTAAGTTTTTAGGAAGATTCCACAGATTCTTCTGTCTGTAATGGAAGTGATGAAACTCAACCATTCAAACCTTTCTGGAAGTATAGCCATTAGCTTTTCAGGCATCTGCTTTCTTACTAACAGTAGGGCAGGAGAAAATGTCTTTTTATTAAAGATGTTGCTCAGAGTCAAGGATAAATCTGAAAGTAGCTGGTTAATATTCAGGAACCTTTTATTTAGGGTTCAGGCACCATCTTCCATTATTCAGAAGTACCTAAGAGCATTGTAGGATAGAGTCCTAACTCTGGGAAGAAGCTTCAGTTGTGTTTTAAAAAGCCATATAATTCATGATTAGGAATTAGATTTGTGCACTATTATTTCAAAATTAATTTTTTTTTGCACCATTATTCCATATTTCAGACTTCAGTGCCTGGTAAACTTTTGACCCTGTTTTGGATTGACAAAATAGACTATCCTCTAACAATTTCATCACTTCTTTATTTAGCACTTCATCAAAATAGGGACTTCGAAGTCTGTTTTACTTTCTGGTGATAATATACAGTGTTCTTTAGACAGAATAATGAAATTAATGGATTACGAGATTAAGTGCAGAACAAATTAAAAATGTCATTTTTTATTCTTTGAATATTTCTTCAGTTTTTTAATTCTTACGTAGTTGTATCATTCTTATCAACCCTATCAGTCCTGATAATTATTGTGGAGACAAATGCAATTTCAGATACCCCTTGTGTTTAGAAGTGTTTTCAATAGGATCTTTACTCCTATTTCATCATGCTTTACTCTTAGATGGAAGTAAAAAGGGAAATTTTCCTTCCTTTCATAGAAATCACTATGCTAAAAAGCCTTTCGGATTACCTTTTATAGCATCAGTTTAAAACATAGACTAGGAGTGTGCAAGAAGTCTTTAAGCTTTATCTTTTAAACCATGGGACAATTTTCTGCCCATTTTTGCATTCATATCACATAAAAGTCAGGGGGCTTAGCAGTCACAATAAAATTATTCAGTGCTCAGTGTAGGGGGAGAAATGATGGACTGATACTTCAAGCTAACGTGACATATGTGAACAAAAACTGTATCATAGTACAAAGCCAAAGTAGGTTATTTTACTTAGCAAAAGATATTTGGCACTCAAGATAGCAAGACATTTCTGTCTCATAGCATGCAGGCCAGGCCATTAATGGGGCATCTTCCCACTGTATGAGCTGCCTCACCTTTATGCAAGATGATCTGAATTCCTCCAGGTAATGAAGCAGCTCCCCCTAAACTCTTGAAGTTGCCTTCTCATTGCTTGTAGATAAGTAAAATGCCTGTTCTGTAAGGCAGCAGTGAAAACCTTCATGCAGGCTCAAGCAAACAGAGAAAATGTCATTCAGAGTGAAATACACTGAGTAAAAATGATGATGTGCTGCTTCTGAAAATTTGTAAGTGACTAGAAGGTATGCTGCTACATCCACTCTCTTTGGTGCTCTGCCCTCTTGGGTTTCCTGACAACAGTTAGTAAAGTTGGTCAAAAATTCATGCAAGCGTGAAAAAAGTCATTAAGTGGACTGTAAAAAAATGAAAAACCTGATCTACATTAGCATATTTCTACTTTTCCTCTGGAAATGACTACCAACACAGAGCTTCTCAAAGTGATGATACTATAGTGGCTGAATTAACACCTAGAAAAAATCCCACAGAGATGTAGCCCATACTTGTGGGTTGTTTGTTTTTGGTTTTTTTAAATCTACCTTTTGTCCACACATCTCCAGGGTTCTGCAGATAGGTTGAAAATAACTGTTTTAAAGCAGTGATTCCCTAGTTACAGCCCGCAAGATCAAGTTCTGCACAAGCATTTTAAGTGTACAATGTGTTCAGTTACAAGTATGATGATAAGGATGCATTCACAAATACTCTGGATATTTTATAGTGATCCAAGAAGTTTTTAAAACGTTGATTTGAAATACAGTTTTGCCCAAAAATTCCACAGTATACTTACAAAATTGATGTGGGAGATGCTTGTGTTTATAAGAAGTTCTCTGAAAGTGGAGCTGTTCATTTCTTTAGAACTGATGTTGAATACCAGATGATTATATATGTGCAAGTTCTGACCTGAATATAGATAACAATGGTTTATATAGTTCTACAGAACTTTATCATTGCTTTTGAATGTAAAAAGGCAATGTAATACAAAGATGTCCATGGTTGCTAATGGCTTGTATTAGCTGGAAGCAATAAAACCATCCTTGTACACTGTTAGTGCTGGAATAATAATTTACCAAGACAATTACCACATGGTTGAATTTTTTTGCCGCTCTAATTCAGTGTTATTAATAATGAATAAAATTGCAATTTTCTCACGTTGCTAGGGGCAGTGGGGAATTATTTCAATGAATATTTCAGCACATTAGTTTAATCAGAGTTCCACAAAATTCAAGTGGGCAATATTTTATACTTCTAAGTTCAGTCTGCTAAGGGACCATAGTCATTAAATTGCAAACTATTTGCACTGAGGTCCATTCTATGATTTACAAGCCTTGTTAAAAACACTGTAAAAGAAAGCAAGCTGTGCCATTAATACTTGTAATTTGATGCTGCATTTGTTAATGGGCTCAGTGTGATTAATGTTTTTAGCAGCAGGCAGAACATTTCGAGACAGGCAGTGCTGAGGTTTATAATATATAAATGCATGTAAAGAAATGTTAGAATATTGTAAGTTTTAGCAATATATGTTTTTACAAGATTGTTTTCCTGAAACAGAAAATTATACTATACTGCATGTAAGTACAGCTCAAGCTGTGGGAGGTGCTGATGTGCATGTTCTTTATTTCATAGCCAGCTACATGACTTCTGGCGCCTGGATTACTGGGAAGACGATTTGCGCCGGCGGAGGCGGTTTGTTCGTAATGCTTTTGGGTCTACTCATTCTGATGCGCTCCTAAAAGCTGCTGTGGAATATGGTCAGTACTAACTCCTCCTTAAAAACATAGCTTGTAATGTTTTCTTGATATTCGTGAATTCCTGAGAATACTGTCCCTTTTTTCCTAGGACATTTTTGAGAATTCATAGAACAACATATTCTTAGAAAAGAAATTCTTTCAATTCTTACACTGTAATGAAGCAGCGGACTTGAGCTTATAGTCTGTTAAATTCTCTGATCCCCAAGGGATTCACATTATACCTCTCTAGCATTCCCAGACACTAATTTTGAGACACTGGTAAAAGTAACTGCACTTGTGTCTCTGGAGTGACAGAACTAAACTGTTAGGTCATCAAACTAATGTGTTGTAATAGTTCCATTGGAGACCTTTTGTGAATAAGGTCTTAACTGGTTGTAAAAAAGATCAGAATTTTTATGCTGGTGTGAGTAACCTCAACGAAAAGTTCTGCAAATCATTAAGTACATAAAAACTCGATTAAAAATAATTATTGTAAGGATACTTGTGATTTGAATAGTGAGCTGACTACATAGGAGCAGCACTCTAGGAACTTAAGGAACAGATGATGTTTGATTTTCATGGCAAAGTCGCTGGAGTATAAAAGAGGAAAGAGGAGCATACTTACAAATTCCCATATATAATCTAAAATCTTCATATGTTTAGTGACCTCTGTACAGCAGACTGAACCTGAGTACTCTAAAATTCTAAAGGGTATTTATTTTTCAGGTTTAAGCTGGGGTACCTCTCTAGACTATCAAACAGATGGGCATTTGGCCTTTTTTTTTCAATCTGCAGTACTGAAAAAAAAAATAATCTCAGGATTCTTTAGCATTTAGGAGTATAAACCTTTTAGCTGATGTGTAGCCAAAGGCTAATGTTGCCAGAAGGTCTAAATACGATAAATATAAAGCTAACTGTGTGACCCATACATCTGACCAACTTCACAGGTTGTTGAGGCAAATAGCTGAGATTCAAACAATGTTAGATATAAATATATACAAGTGTCTGTGTGTGTGGTTGTACTAGCTAGTGTAATTTAATGCTTATTTAAGTGTAAATGCTATCATGTGCAGGACTTAAGGTCATAACTGTTCATAAGTTGGGATAAGGAGGACATTTCCTCCAGGAGCATATATTATTGCATATTTAACAAATGGGGTTTTTTTTCCACATCCTTCCAAAACAATAGAATAGAAATCTTATGAGAGGCAGATGCATAACTTTACTAATTGCTGTGTTGCTTTTATTAGGCAAATAATCATCAAACCATGCATTTTATGCATTATGCAGGCATAAAAACACTTAAAAGTATTCTTATTATTTAATATTTTTAGGTTTGCATATTAAACTGTCATTAAGGCATGAAAAACATCTGATTTATAAAGTATTACAAAGTTTTAGGCCTTGATATTATCCTGGTTTTAAAATAGCAGGATCTTTCCATGTACTTAGATGGACTTTGTTCCATGCCTTTGTAGCAGGAATGTTGTATCTTTGGGATAAGAGTGTACTCAGAGGATGCTGGAAATTATTTGCGAGCTTTTTTTTAATGAGAACAATAATACAAGTTGCAATTGCAACAGTTTCAGTATGTAGTAAACATTACCTCCATTTACATAGTTTCTGTGTTCTGATATTTTAGTGTAGATGACAGCTGTCTGGTAGTAGAGGTGGCCTGCAGGACAAAACTACAACCAAAAAAAAACCCCAGAAAAACTGAAGTAGTTAGAATTCCATGTTGGATTGTTTCTATATAGTATCATGCTGCTCATTTTTTAATGCATTCTACATAGAGAAAAATTAAAGCTCAGGTGTGTGTAGAGGTGGTGCACATTAAGCTTAGTGGTTGCATAAAAATTACAGTAGACTTAAGTTGTCCTGTTTGCAGAATTAAAGTAAATGTTCCTGATTTTTCACCTATATATTAAAATTAACATGTGGAATTTTAAAATACCATACATTAAGGTTATAATTCATGGATTCAATCTAGATGTACTTGCTTTTCAGAGTCTTAAGCCTTTGGATTTTAATACTGAAACTTGTAGCTGACCTTTCTCTGTAAGAAAACATCCTTAGCACTGATGTTATTTTTATGCCTCTTGGTGTTACTAATGAGTTGAATAATTTATGAGGTTGTCATGTGAAAAGGATTTGGTGCATTTTGATGTAGTTTTAGCCTCTGGTGTTGGAATGTGATTAATAAAGAGCTGGAGGCAGATTTTTTCCCGTAGGGCTTAACTTTCATTGTATTATTTTTTATTAGCTTTGTTTTGATAATTTTGTTTGGACCAGTTTGATAGTAAAATGCCCCTAGCTTCCAAAACTAAGCATGATATCACACTACTGTTAGAATTCAGAGAATTTTAAAAAAATCATACTGCATAGTTTTCCAGTAACAGATTTTTGTCTGACCTCAGATAGTTTGTTTGGGAGAAATGAACTATTCATCAAAGCAAAATTTGTCAGGCTTTTGTTATATTAATAGCAATTTTTCAGTTTGACTGATACCTCTAGCACAAGTAAAGCTATTTGGAGCATCAGTGAAATAGTGGAAACATCTTACAAGTTTTTGCTATCTACATTGACTGTCAGTTATCATTTAGGATTGTGTGCATAAATATTGCAGTGGAGGAATGTTTAGTCAAAGCCTAAGTCAGCAAGCTCCTCAGTGTCTACGATCAAAGGCATCAACTTAAATAGGTCTGATCAGGCATTGCAGAAGAGGGCAGGCAGTTTCAGCTGAGCAAAAATCACAGAGCAAAGATGACAAAATTAATCAGTCATTTCTTTGGCAGTAAATAATAAGATATGCTGAGGATTGCAGATGAGAGAATTTCCAGATTCCTTGGAGATGTGCCTGCTTAACACCTGATTTATCTAAGCTTGTGCTGGCATCAAGATATGACCTTGATAACTAAAAAAAATGCTCTACAGCTACTCTAGTATTAATTTGCAGTTGATGTTGTATATATGGATACTGTAATTATATAAAATGTGGAAGAGTCTTGGAAATGAAAATTATATCTGTTGTCTATACATTTGCTTTAGAGAAGTCGAATAAATGTTAAATTCTACCTTGAAAAGCTATGAAAAAATGTTAATTTTAGGTGAAAAGTGACGACTTATATATTACCTACTACTCAGAAAAAGTTTTCTCTCAAAAAAATTCTGCTACAAGCCAAGTCAAAGCCAAGTCAATGTGCATGTGTCTACAGTCTGTTACTGAGCCATTGTATGCATATTCAGATATCTGGTTTTGATAAAATATAATATGCACACATATATGTATGTGTGTGTGTGCATGTGTGTTCGAAGTACCTGGTAAGTAAAACGTATTGGAATGAGAAATTATAACACATTTCTATGGCTATATACAACTACATGAAAATTATAGCTTCTTCCTATGGCTACATACTTAGCTGTCCCTTGAGACTGTAGGTATGTCAGAGTTATAGCAGAATTTACAAGAGATGAACTGGAGAATTTTTCCTTTTGGATCAATCTCCTCCATTTCTAAGTTTTTTATATTAGGCATTGGATTAATTTATAATCTGCTAAAATTACTTCTGTTTCTGGATTTAAAATTCAAGCATGATTGATTCAGCATTATAGTTTCAATGTAATTGATCAAATTGTAGGCTGTGAAAAGCAAGGAAGGAAAAAAAAAGATCATATAAAAGATTATAAAATCTACTTCTCTTCCCCAAATTTTACTATCAATAAATGCATGAAATATGCAGATATGACCCAGTTCACAGTGATTCTGTACATGTGGTGAAAGAACTGTCTCTTCCAGTTAATCACCTTAACAGTTTACAGTCATTGGAGATTAGTATAGATAAGACATTACTGTACCATCCTGCCAGTGAGACAGAGAACTGCTCCACAAAGGTCATTGTAAGAGCAAAATAATTAATTTATTAAACTTTAGTCCTTTAAAAACTGTGATTCACAAACTATTTGCACATAGAGGGGATCCAAGAAAGGCCACATTTTGTAGTGTACGCTGGAGGAAGTGGATGTTAATCCTCAGTGCTTGTGTTCTAAACATGCATTTGTAAGCTGGTCAAATATTTCTAGTGTCTGTGCTCAAGAATATCTGACCTATTAAGCCAATTATTGTGACAGGTCCTTTCTTAAAATAAAATAAAAAAACCCTTCATAACGTAATCTATAATGCATTCATGTTTTTAAACAAAGGTACTCATAAGCCTTATATGTACAATATAGTACTGGAAATGCAGTCCTGTGCAGCAAGTTACTTTAATCTTCATAAAACTTTTTGAGGAAATGCAGATTTACATGTCACAAAATTACAGAATAGTTGAGCTTGGGAGGGACCTGCTCAAGCAAGGCAACCTACAGCAGGTTGTCTGAAACCATGTCCAGACAGATTTTAAACATCCCCAAGGATGAACACTCCACAGCCTCCCTAAGCAACCTGTGCCAGTGTGTAGTCACCGTCAGAATCAAAACTATTTCCCAGTGTTCAGAGGGAACCTCCTCTGTTTCAGTTTTGCCTGTTGCCTCTGTCACTGGAAGGAGCCTGGCTCCATCCTCTTTGCACTCTCTCTTCAAGCTCTTACGTCACCATCCTTTGAGGTATTTAAAAGACATGGAGATGTAGTGCTTAGGGACATGGTTTAGTGGTGAACTTGGCAGAGGTTTATAGTTGGGCTTTACAATGGGGAGGCCTTCTTTGTCAGGGAGTGTACTGACAGAACAAAGGGTAACACTTTTAAGCTGACAGAGGATAGATTTAGATTAGATCTTATGAAAAAATTTATTACTGTGATGATGTGCAGCACTGGCACCGTTTTCCCAGAGAGGTTGTGGATGCCCCATCCCTGGTGGATGTTCAAGGCTAGATTGGATGAGGCTTTGAGCTATAGTATCAAGTGAAAGGTGTCCTGGCCTATGACAGGGGGATTGGAACTAGATGAACTTTAAAGTCCCTTCCAACCCAAACCATTATATGATTCTCTGTCATTCTGTGATTCTGGCATTGATAAAATCCCCCCGAGACTTCTCGTCTCTAGGTTGAACAGTCCCAGCTCTGTCAGCCTTTCCTCACAGGAGAGATGTTCCAACCCAGCTCCTTCATTGTCTTTGTTGCCATTCATGAGACTCTCTACAGTATATCCATATCTCTCTTGTACTAGTGACCCCAGAACTAAACAGAGCACTTCAGGTGTGGCCTCACCAATGCTAA
>WAAB01015568.1:12117-28606 GCA_013389865.1 Piaya cayana
CTGAAGGGGTTTAAGGCATGGGTGGACGAGGTGCTGAGAGGCATCAATTAGTGATTGATGGGAATGGTTGGACTCAATGATCCAGTGGGTCTTTTCCAACCTAGTGATTCTATGATTCTGTACCTGTGTGGCACAGTGCTGCTCTGTAGAGGCATCTCCTTGCTGTGACTGCAGCAGTGACAAGCTCTGGAGGGGGCATCTCGAGGAGCCCATCAGATCTGCACACGCGTAGATTCACCCTGCCCAGCCTGAGCTGTCCACCACACTAGTGTCAAGCAATCTTCACTTAAACATCAACAGATTTTCGTGCCACAAGGTCTTTCTGCTTTGCAGAAACAGCCATATACCTGCAGATTTGAGTTTTCCCTTGGCTTTCCAGGCAATTATCTTGAGTATTGTCAAGAACGGAAACAGTCCCAAATGAATAAAGCTTTTTTTTTTTTTCCTATTAAACACAGAGAGCTCCTGCCAGATTACTCGGTGATTTATGAGCTCACAGACAAATGCGTTTGTAGAGCCGCTATAGACAGGACACGACCGTGGGTTATGCTGAGAGCTACCACGCATCTGAGCACCTTGTCCTAGGTACAGGGATGCCAGAAGGTTTCAATCTGTAGGAACTTTTGAACTGAACTTGTGGAGCCGGTGGATACGTGCCAGCTTCCATCCCAAGGAAATCATAGAAGTTCAATCCGAACTAGTGAGCACGTTCCTGCTTTGGCAGAACAAGGATATCTGTAAGTGCCCGGCATCTGTAAATCTCCCGCTTTTGATCTCAAACGGTTTTCATGTGTTTAGCAAAGTGAAATACTGACTAAATTATGACCTATTGGAAGCTTTGCTGACGACTGCTGGAGCGCTGGCAGATGATAAAAAGGCTTGCTGGGTTTTTTGTTGTTTTTTTTTTGCTCAAGTTGGATTCCAGCAAGGTCAAAAGAAGCGATTGAATTAATTGGCTATAGAATGAGGTTCAGAGGTTGTTTAGTATGAGTCGTGAGACTGGTTACTGCGGTAGGGCTTCTTCTTAAATGCAGCCAATGCAGATAAACCTGCAGTTTTCCACAAGTATTTAGATGTTTCCCACATCGAGTTGTTGGTACGCTTCACAGAGGTTTTGCTCTTTAACTTCATGCATATAAGCCAAGGTTTTCATGCAGCTTAACTCATCCAAGCAGCACTCTCCTGGATTTCCAGTTCTGATTCTGTCCTCCACAGCTACTCAGTGCCACGTCTGAAAGGCTCTTAAAAGACAGACCTGCCCAAACCTCAATAAATACAAATCATTTCTGGGCTGAAGCACATGAAAGAATAAAATATCCACAATACACTGACTTGCCTTCACTACAAAATGTGAGCGTAGAGGTGTTTCCAACCCAAGTGGTAGCACTTTAATGGGATGTGAATGTTTACGTGATGGAAAGGCTCTGGGGATTCCTGAATTAGAATCATAGAATTGTTAAGGTTAGAGAAAAACCTCTAAGGTCGTTAAATCAAACCATCAACACACCATGTCCTAACCCACGTCCTGACGCACCCCACCTACATGTTTTTTGAACATCTCCAGGGATGGTGCCTCCACCACTTCCCTGGGCAGCCTGTTCTGATGCTTCATCACTCTTTCAGCGAAGACATTTTTCCTCATATCAAATCTAAACATCCCATGGTGCAGCATGAGGCCCTAATTATCTTGACTGGCTCAGGAAGAAGAGCCCTGAAGGTCTAACTATCCTCTCTGTTGAAAAATGAAGTATTCTTTGAAGGTCAGACTCGACCCTTGGGTTGGGTGAGCTGACATTGCCCTGATTTAGGTGTCTCCAGTGGTGCTGGGTGGAAGCTTTATAAAAAGACATTTTTGACTAGGAAATGGCAAAATCTTTGGCTCTGGAGTCTAACTGGCTTTGGGGGCAGGGTAGAAATCACAGCAGGAGGAAAATGATCATCCCTTTCGCTTCTTGGGTTGAAATAACTGGGTCAGTAAAGCAATTAGAAAACAATCTAATCTAATAGTTCTGGAGTCAAACCTCCTCTTTGGTCTCACTCAAAGCAGTAACTTGAATGTCAGTCTTCACTCACCTCAGAAGAGTTTTGTTAGCATATTCCTGGCTGGGTGGTTCTGGCTCTTGCCAAAAATCTTGAAAGCCCGTGAGTTCCTTCTAACGCTGGATGGGAAAACGATTCGCATGCCTAAAACTTTCTCAGAAAGAGGAAGAAACATCTCAAACATCTGGGACAGCATTTTATTATAATTATTTCAAGCCAAGATAATGTTGTTACATTTAATGCTGATTGACCAGAGAAGAAAATCAGTTGCTTAGTGTAGCGCAAAAAAAATCCTAACAATGCATGAGAAATCCTGTAATAACAGAACAACTTAAGAATTTGAGTGGCATGAAATGTGAAGTCTACTGTTACTTTAATTGTATTTTTATGCAGATGTAGTCAATTCCTATTAGCGGCAGAGTTGTGTTTGTATTTGGCCAGAGGCAAAGAATTACTAGTGGACAGTTTAATCGGGATGAAAGAAGGAAAATAAAATTAATGTAGCATGCGCTGGGCTCAGACATTTGCGTCTGAAGAATTTTCACATCTTTGTTGCGTGCAGCTTGGCTCTGTTTATTTTAAAAACCTGAAAATGAGGGTTGAGTGATTTCAGACAGGAGTTAGAGCTGCCAGTCACCCAGTTCAAGGTTTGAGGTTAGTAAATGAATCCTTCTAGTTTGCCTGAGAGTCTTTGTTAGTAGTCAGTGGTTAAAAATCAAGAGCTGAAGATGTTACTGCTTCACTCCTGTGTAAAACAACCCATCCGTTATTTATATAATTACTGCTTTGAAGCCAAATGGGGATCCTGCTGGGCCGGACAGCCCATAAATACCTCCAGGTATTTAGTAAATGCCTTGAAATTTTTCATACCTGGACAGGACAGAGCAGAGAGTGGAATCAACTTGCCCATGTCCCTGCCAGTGGGTGGCCAGTGCCTCACCTGGGAAGGGAGCCCCAAAACTGGTGGTTGCAGGTGGGGTCACCGAGATGAGCTGGAGAAGGTGATTCCTCCCATCCCCCAACAGAGATGTGCTTGCCAGGTGAGCCGCCTTGTAGTGGAGTCTAATTATTTGTGAAGAAAGATTACAAAAAAATACGTACAGAGGTGAGGTTGAAGGCTGAAACTGAACTTCCAGGTGCCTGAAGCAGGTAGAGGTTAATCCCACTGTGTCTCCTGACACCCTGGGCAACCAGGTCAGGTTGCCAGACCAGCTCTGCCTGTGCTACTTACCCACCCAGACCTCCAATTTACACCAACTGCAGTGCTGCTGCCGACACGTGTGTTTTCTGCTAACGCTGACTTGCCTGGAAAAATCAGAGCTGGAAGGAGGGAAAACTGTAGAAACTCATTCTGGCAAGCGGTAGAATTTGTGTTTATATTTCAATCAGCTCTGGCTCCCCTACAAGAATCCTTCTCTGACGTGATCAATCTGACAGGAGGAATTTTCCTTGCTCGGCCTCCATTTATTTTGCCATTTAATACTGACTCTGTTTAGCCAGGAAGGACTTGCTTCCAGACTGCGCCGTCAATGAACGATTCATCTTGTCCAAGAGCAAATTAAGCAGAGGGAATAATTAAATGGAAGCACTCGACCAGTGTTTCTCAGAGCTCTCTTAAACAATTCCCCACAGTCTCCTTGCGTCCTCCCCCATCCTCAGCCCCAGACAGCTTCAACCCATCTATTCAGCAGGGCTATGGCCGGTGTCGAGCCCAGCCCACGCCAGCGCTGGCCAAAGGTTATTGCCACCTGGGTGGTCAGCGTGAAAGGGTTGGTGGTCTAGCCTCTGTTCCTACAGGAAGATCTTCTAGACCACAACCCTCCCACTCCATTCAGCCAGTTATGAATAAACCTCCTTGCTGGGAATGGAACTAGGATTGATCAGGCAGAGGAAATAAGTTTGCCAGAGCAGATGGCTCTCCTGGGAGAGAGGCGAGTTCATGGGTTGGAGGCTGTTCATGCCGCTTTCTTGTGGTATTCCTGCTCTTCAGTGAGGTGCAGGGCTCTCCCCTCCGGCACTGTTGGTCTGGCAGGCTTCCCCACACAACCAGGAGAGGTTAAAGGGAGGTGTTTAATGAAGATGTGAAGCCAACTGATTGATAGGAAGACTTCAGATAAGAATGGTCATGATTTTTCAAGTGAATGTGAGGATGAATGAATCATAGAATCATAGAATCATAGAACAACCAGGTTGGAAGAGACACACCAGATCATTGAGTTCAACCATTCCTATCAAACACTAACCCATGTCCCTCAGCACCTTGGCCACCAGCGCTTAAACACCTCCGGGGAAGGTGANAATGAGGTCTCCCCTCAGCCTTCTCACCTTCCCTGGAGGGGTTTAAGGCACAGGTAGACGAGGTGCTGAGGGACATGGGTTAGTGTTTGATAGGAATGGTTGAACTCAATGATCTGGTGTGTCTCTTCCAACCTGGTTGTTCTATGATTCTATGATTCTATACTTTCCACCACATTATAATAAACACATCTGAGAGGAGAAGGAGAGGGAGAAGTCTTGTTTTCCCCATGATGCTGTTGCTGTCAGACAAGCAATTTTTCACCACCCTGGATGCCACTATGACACGATTTCTGAGCTGAGAGAGGTCCAACTGAATGAACAACATCTCAGTTGGGAAGATAAGGAACTGCAGGACATTACCCAGAGAGACATAAATTGTAGTAATCCATTTGTTCTTCTTGCCCGTGGAGTCCTTGTAGTAAACAGGGAGTGTTGGGAAGTGGGTAAATACTGACACATCATTTCTCACTGTTCCCATGGGATGGTGAGCAACCCTAGCACTGCTGAGCCAGCCAGGCAGTACATGTTTCCTAGAACACAAGCAGTGGGAGGCAGCACATAAAGACTGCAAAAAATCACTGTCAAAATGGAAGCTGAAAACAAAGCAAAAGCAGAAATCAAACCATGGCCATACAGCCGTGGATGTAACGCCCTAAAGAGGCAGGGAGGGGGTGGGAATGGGGGAAGAATATAATGAGAACTTGTGGGAAAATAAAACTTGCCCCTTAAAGAACTCCTGTAACGGGAGTGTATGATGAGGCTGCAGAGATGGACAGCGGAGCTTTCTGAGGTTTCTCCTGCAGCTTTGAGTTGGATTGAAATCAGAGGTGTAACTCTGCCAATGACTCAGATTATTGAGTCTGATGACGTTCTGGGCGCTGTCTCCGCGTCTTTTGGGTTTCTAAGAACACCTGTTTACAGGTGAAGGTTAATCTTCCTGAAGCGCTGTCAAAATTTGTCAAAATTCCTGTGTTTGATAGGAACGGTTGGACTCGATGATCCGGTGGGTCTCTTCCAACCTGGTTGTTCCATGAGTCTATGATTCTATGAAAATGCAGGGATGTTAGACCTGGATTAAAGCCGTATTCCAGCATTGCTTCCAAGTTGGTGGATTTTGATATTTCCAAGCATTCACAGAATTTCATGGAAAAGCACGGCAAGCTGGTATCCCTGGAGCTGGTCCCGGGCCTCAACAATCAAGGCATCATAGGACATGTAGACATCACACCTCATTGCCAAGCAGCAACTCAAGCCGGTTCTTTAAGGTGTATGGAGAGCTACACACCACCTAGACACCCACTGAGTCAAACATACCAATAAGAGTCAGATCAAGGTGGCTTAATTCCCTCCTGACAATTCACCGCTTGCCTCAGGTGGGACATAGTCATTGACCTTGGACAATTTGTGCAGGTAGGAGACCTCATTGCTCTCTACAACTACCTGAAAGGAGGTTGTGGAGAGGAGGGAGCTGGGCTCTTCTCCCAAGGGACAGGGGACAGGACAAGAGGGAATGGCCTCAAGCTCCACCAGGGGAGGTTTAGGCTGGACATCAGAAAAAAAAATTCACAGAAAGGGTCATTGGGCAGTGTCAGAGGCTGCCCATGGAGGGGGTTGATTCACCTTCCCTGGAGGGGTTTAAGGACCAGGTGGGCGAGGTGCTGAGGGACATGGTTTAGTGTTTGATAGGAACGGTTGGACTCGATGATCCAGTGGGTCTCTTCCAACCTGGTTGTTCTATGATTCTATGATTGACAGTCCTGGACAGCATCTTCCAAATGTGCTGAGAGGCCAGTAAAACCCTGCTGAAAGGCCAGAGGATGTGCAGTTCAAGATGAATCCAGAGTACAGAGAGATTAAATAGAGAAGAAAGAGACCACCTGGAGACATGAGCTCATGCTTTCTCAGCCCAGGCACGTGCTTCTCAGCTGTTTTTCTGCCTTACTTCCATTCTCCCTGGCCCATCGCCCTGTCATTCTGCTTCTTTGCCCCAAGCGCAGCTTTGAACAGGCGTCTGCTAAGTGCAGCTCGCACCCTGACTGCCTGTGGATGGAGCTTGAGATGGGAAAACGTGTTCTCCAGCCCTCTGCGTGACTCTCTCCTTCCCTGTGGCAGCCGGTGGCATCACGTTGCTCTGTGACCTTCCGAGGGACAAGCCGGGAAATATCTTCCCGGCTAAATAACAAATCTAAAAATCAATTTGTGGAGAGGGTGGAAAGCAACGAGCATACAAATTAACCACTGGATGAGTAATATATTTGCATCTTGTGGATCCAGTTAACTTCAGAGCAGGCAAAATTTATGACCTACTGAACTCCAAGTATGAAGATTAAAGAAATTATTGGAAGGAGAATTATTGGGTTGAATACTAGACATCATTCCAACCTCCATTGACATTTTCATGTTCCCTTTAAAATTTCTCCCTAGCAGCGCCCGTTTTCAAGGCTGGGAAAAGATCAGCCACTGAGATAACTTGAAAAAATACTCTGCCTCCTCCCTCTCGTTTCCTCAAGTCACATTTTTATTTTTTGCATAAACCTGACGGTCAGAAAAAATTTATTTTCAAAGTGAAATTCTGATAACAGGAATCAAGTTGTAAGTCGAATGCTGATGATCTGCAGATACAATGTTAAGGAAAAGAAAAATCTTTTGTGGGTGCGTGTGTGTGCATCTAGATAGACAGTTTGATGGTTTGGGAGCATTTATGACTGTTTATGACACTTGCTCTATAGCTCCGCTACAGTCCAGGCAGACCTCTAGATTAATTCAGTCTGGCTCTTGAGCTCTTCCTAATGGTTCTGTGAGTGGTAGGAAATTGCTTGAAGCCATCAGGCCTTCAAGATTTAGGCTTGTTTGAGATTTCACAGGCTGTTGAACAATTCCTATGAATCATTTTTACCACCGTGTCGCTTCGGAATAGACACTTGTGGACACCAGCCCAGGGTTCACATGGTCTTATTGGCCTCCAGGCTACAAAGAAATGGTGAAGTCCATCCAAGGGTTGAAAACCTGGGTTTTTGCATCTCTCTTTCTCCTAGGTTTGCTCTCTTCCAGACAATGAAGGGCCAGCCCCTTTTCTTAGCACCTCTGTAAGCATTCCTAGTCTTTGAGGTTCCCCAGGGAGAGAAGGAGATGGGAGAGGACGAGATGGGAGAGGAGGAGATGGGAGAGGACACTTCTCTGTTTTCATCTGTGGCCAATTAGCCGCTCTCCGCGTGGTGCCTGTTCCTGTGCGAAGCAGGTAAGGAAGCAGGTAGAGGCAGGCCCAGATCTCCTGCTGGTTGTCCACACACCCGCAGCTGAGCCCGAGGGCTCTTTCAACACCCCAGGTGATACCGAGCCAAGAAAAACCGCAGGTGGGATGGGCTTCAGCACACAGGGCTTGATCTCAGTCTAACCCCTGTGAAATACAGTCACATCATGGGCACACCGAGGCTGTGCATCTCCGGAAAGCTCCATAAATGAAGTTTAAATGGGACAGAAGGTTTGCAGTATGTCTTGCATATTTTGGAAATGAGCTCAGACCTGTGCTTGCTTGCCAAGGTACTTTTCTCCTCTAAATATCATCATTTATCTTCTGCTTTCCTATGTGGAGTGGTGTCCTCTCAAGCAGTGGTTTTCTGTACTGGGGCAGTGTCTAGAGCACAGGGTAAGGGCAGCTGTGCCCCTCACCACTGTGGTCTGGGGAAGGGGATGTGCCACCTCCTGTCTTCTCCCAGCATATGACTGAGGTGGGGACAGGGCACTGGGAACAACCCTGGGCTCTGTGCTACTGCCTCTGATTGCTCTTCGTTTGTCCACAAACAGCAGGGAAAATCATCAAAGGGAGAAGAAAAAGAGGTTTGAAATCAAAGTCAAATAAAAAAAAAAAATAAGTCCCAAGTTGCAAAATCTGCATCCGAACTTCCTGGAGGCTTTGAAGGGTTTGGGTGGGGTTTCATTCTGCTGCTCCAGAGAAAATGCCATGTGTAAATCTCCTACAGCGTGAAAGATCTCACTCCCTTGTGATCCAAACAGACAGGGACATATTACCAGTGACGATCCAAGCAGCTGCACCAGGGTAGGGATGATATTAAAGAGGAGATTGCTGGATATTCGTATCTTTGCCTGACTAATAGCTTTGGATCTCTTCAGAGAAGGGAGGTGAGAACGCACATTTGGAAGAGAAACAACAAAAAGAAGCACTGGTCCCAGCACAGACCGAACAGAGGTAATGGGGCATGCTGGGCACAATATGTGATAACACATGAGAATGAACAATTCTTCGGAAATTCTCTTTCCATATCATTTTAAAGGAACTGGAAGAGAGATGGTGAAAGCCCGAGAGCCCTGTGGGAGCAGTCTGAGTGTCTGATGACCCTTTCTGTGCTTGCTTGAGTAAAATGAAGACTGCTGCTCACCAGGGCAGGATTCTGCATAGTCCTCTGCCCTCTCTCCCAGCTCAGTGGGTTCAGCTCCCTTGTGAAGCTGATGTCAGTGCTCACTAAGCAAGTATACAGTACATATATGTACTTTGAGGTGTGAAACACCCTTCTGTAAGAGCAATGATGTCCTGAAAAAGCAACAAAGACTTGGCAGAGGCCTTAGGGGACAAGCTGCAAAGTCCTCTGGCAAACGCGCCTTCTTCTCATCTGACTGACAGTGAGATATAGCAGGGACCCATCTGCTCAGGTACGGTCCATGCTGGGGCAGCAGGCACAGATTTCCCAGCATGGAAAAGCACCTCAGCTTTTTATTTATTTTTTTTTTCTTGTGTGTTACAAAGAGGAGGATGTGACATCCATCATCTACACAAGCAGCATTGCCACATGGAGTGTATTTGCGTGGCCAGATCCTATACACAGAGTCAGGGCTCAGCCAAGGAATTTCTTCCCTGTTGTGCCTCCGGGCATTTAGACCGGGAGATCTTTGCAGAAAAAAATGATCCTTCTCTTTATTTTTCAATCCATGCTGTGCTCAGCTCTGTGGCAGCAGGGCTGCAGGCAACAGCCCCGTATGGTCCCTGGTGCTGAGAACAGAGAGGAGAGTCGCTGCAGCTGGAGCCTCAGCTCCCAAAGGCAAAGCTCGCCCTGCCCAGCCTGCTCTGCCAAGGTGACACTGTCAGCTCCTTTACAGCGCTTTGTATTTTAACGTCTACTTCTTTTAAAGGCCTCTGAATAAGGGATTTTTTCCCCCCTGTTCTTCCTCTTCCCACACCTTGGGTTTAGTCCTTGAAGCAATCTCCTTCTTCAGTCAGAAAGCCACAATGTTATAGAAACACGGGAGAGACTTTGAAGGACACATTGAGATTTTGATTCCCAGTAAATAAAAGCCAGGACTGCATGTGCCAATAAAAAGTGTCTCAGTGAGAGGCTGGGGACAGCTGCCTTCCTCCAAATTGAGATTTTATAGAATCATAGAATGGTTTGGATTGGAAAGGACCTTAAAGCTCATCCAGTTCCAGCCATTCTGCCATGGGCAGGGACACCTCCCACGAGATCAGGCTGCTCAAGGCTCCATCCAAGCTGGCCTTGGACACTTCCAGGGAAGGAGCATCCACAATTTCCCTGGGCAAACTGTGTCAGTGTTTCGCTGCCGTCATTGTAAAGAATTTTGCTGCTCTTCTTGTTCACCCACTCCTGTTTCCAGCTGCATGAGCTCCCTCGCGCCTGTGTCAGGGAAAGTGAAAAGTACCTTTGCCCAAGATGCAACTTCCCCCTGAAGCTGATCAGAAGATACTCAGGTCCCTTGTGCCTGCAGAGAGGTGGAGAAGAGGGATCAAAGTCCAAGATTTAACACACTCAACACAGCCCAACTATTTCCTATCAATTTTCTGTGTATATTTTCTACTGCCGCAAGACTGAGTTGTGAACATTTTTCCACAGATTAAATTGAGGGAGTAGTTTTGCTCCAAAACTAATGGGAAATTTAAAGAAGAACAAATACTCATTTTCCTATATGAAGCAGAGAAAAAGATTCATTTGAGCCAACTCTACTGAGCAGCAGTATGGTGGCATCTTGGAGGTGAGGATGGGAAGTGATGGTCAGACTTCTTAAGGGCAAACTAGAAAGGATTGTAGAAATGGGCAGGATTAAGTGATAAATTTGAGCTGTTGGACTCGATCCGGTGGGTCTCTTCCAACCTGGTATGATTCTATGATTCTAAGCAGTGACAGCTGTTACTAAAGGTGTGAGGTAAGAGTTTTGAGACTTTCTCAGGCTGTGACCTTGTTCCAGCAAGGGAGCAGTGCCTGGTGTCCTGTGCTGTGAGAAGGTCAGGGAGGGAAGGATAATACCAGAGCAGAGAGGAGAGGGGGAAAAAAGAAAAATAACACACAGCTCTTGTCTGTGCAGGGCACTCTGTGGGGGTAGAGTTACTCAAAAAGAGACTCGAATCTGTAGGTTGTTGCCTGTTCTATCCCTCTGCTGTGATTTGGTGTGCTCTGCCTGCCTTATTAGAGGAGCTCATCAATGTAGTAAGAATTGCATCGTCAGGCAAACGACCTCTCTCATTCCTAAGGGTCATTAGGCATTGGAATATGCTGTCCAGGGAGGTGGTTGATTCGCCTTCCCTGGAGGTGTTTAAGGCACGGGTAGACGAGGCTGAGGGACATGGGTTAGTGTTTGATGGGAATGGTTGGACTCGATGATCCAGTGGGTCTCTTCCAACCTGGTGTTTCTATGATTCTATGATTCTAATGGACCAGTGCAGTTTGTTTCAGTGGTGGCTCTCCTGCCACATCCCTTGCTTTGGTTGTTTGATCTCCAGAAGTGCCTGCTGGGCTTGCTGCAGAGCAGGCTCCCCTGCAGCGGTTCCAGCTGTGCAAGCCAAGGGCTTTGGCAGCTGTTACATTTGGCTTGGCCACAGGAGCATCAAGGCCACCTCTTTGCTGGTGGGAGCTCACTTCATAGGACAAAGCTTTGTAGACGGCAAGGCAGGCATGAGGGCTGCCACAGCACCCACAGGGGAAGAGCCGAGGTCTTAAGTCATGGCTATCGGAACCACAATATACTTTTTCATGCTTTTAAAACCCCACTATGTTCCCCAGTGGGGAATTTTCTGGTGGATGCCAAAGTAGGAGAGGGTGTGCACAGAGGAGCTATTCTGAGTGCCGGTAGCCCCGGGCATGCTGGATAGCCAGCCAGGAGAGAAACCCCCCCCAGATCTCAGTTTCACAGGGTCCCAGATTGGGACACCCCAGACTGTGGTCAATATTAGCACAAGTCAGTCCTCAATTAACCTTCTTTTCACCTCTGCTACCCTCCTGCTACTGGCCCATCTCAGACCACCCACGTTCAAACCTCCAATAAATGCTCTTTCTAGTTACTTACTGGCCTATTTTGCAGAAAGAAAGTGAGGCAATTGCTGACATGTCTCTAATACCACTTTCCTGCCTTCATGGTGCCCGTGGTGACAGGCCAGCTTGTCCTGGAGATCAGATTGTCAGCGTCAGATGGGTCTTTGCAGCACTGAAGAGTCACAGCATCTTCCTTGTTTTGCCTTGCCAGAAACACTGCAAGGACCCTGGGGTCCATCTAGGTAGCTCAGACACATTCCATCCAGCCATGGGGCATGAGGCTCTTGTTTCATTCTTGTGGGAGTGAGATGGGCTGAAGGTAAAAGCTTCATTTGCTGTGCTGTCTCCTTCCACACTGATAGCTGCAGTGTCGGTGTCCTGGGGAAATGAGGGTAAGTGGGTTTGGGTTAGGGAGCACCCTGATGCTCACAGATCTGAGAATCATAGAATCATAGAACAACCAGGTTGGAAGAGACCCACCGGATCATCGAGTCCAACCGTTCCTATCAAACGCTAACCCATGTCCCTCAGCACCTCGTCCACCTGCACCTTAAACCCCTCCAGGGAAGGCGACTCAACCCCCTCCCTGTTCAGCCTGTTCCAGTGCCCAGTGACCCTTTCTGTGAAGAATTTTTTCCTTATGCCTCGCCTGTCCTAACCAGACGGAGCTGCAGAGCCTCTTCTTCTCTCAGCATCATCTGAAGGAGCTGGGTCATCCAACTGGGCCAGGCTTCTTGGGAAATTCCCAGGAAAGCTCCAGGCCTGAGAGTCTCCAAGAAGCCGACACATGTTTGGCAGCCCTGTGGGAGGAAAGCCTCGTGCCCCCTGGACGGCCCTGTCTGGGAATCCTGCTGGTGACTCAGTGCTGTGGGATGACAAGTGTTGCTCCAGTCTCCAGAGACTCCCTCCAGCAAAAAAAACAGCGATGACGGTCTCGGGAGAGAGTTGCTGCAGCAAGGACTTGTAGGGTAGCAAGAGATATGACAGCAGAGCCTCCTGCCCAGGACCAGACATCTCTCATTTTCCTCCACCAAGGTCACCATCATCTGGGCTGATGACTTCTTAAATCTATCACAGGCTGCCAGCCAGGAAATTTCATAGAATCATAGAATAACCAGGTTGGATGAGACCCACTGGATCATCGAGTCCAACCGTTCCTATCAAATTCCTATCATTTGACACTGATGGCCCCAAAACGAGGATCACAAACCTTTGATAAGCTGCAGGCTTATCAGTGAGGGAAGCAGCTGCGTATTTGAGGGGCTAAGGAGAAGGGAAGAGCCACCCATCAGAAAGGCAGTGAGCTGCGGAGAGTGATTCTTTGTCAAAGAAATAAAAAAGACCTAAAACAACTTTAGCTGTTTCACACAGTTCTGACCAATTACACCTCCAGCTGTTGCAGAACCGGGTCTCACGGTGGCTTTGAACACAGGTGTCAGCTTGAAAGGGTGTTTCAGGCACATACAGAGGTGCTGAGCTGTGCAGCAGGATTTGACCCCCCACGTCCATGGGATTGGAGGTTCTGGGAGGGTAACAGCTTCCAATCTCTCATGCACATTCCTTAGGTACCAAGTATAAGAGCTTGAAGGCATTATCTCACGTTTTACTTGGCTGGTATTAAGATTCACCAGATAAGAGGGTATTTTTTTCCTGAAACATGCTTGATTTTTATGCAGTTGGTGTGGGGACAGGACAGCTGGGCTAGAAGGGGCTAGATGATATTGTTAAATATTTAGTTACACTGATCCCAGAGAACATCCTCTGAGGGTGGCTCAGTCATCCTAACAGAGACGTCTGAAATATGGAGGCTGAGTCATGTCCTCCCAAATGTGAGGGTTTTCTCCATCACTGCCGAGTCTTCAGAGGTGTTTGACTCTGTTATCATGAACTGGGGATCCTTCATTCACCTTAAGGAGTCGTCTTCTACTCCTGGTGATCTGTGCTCACAGCTCTGGGTGCTATGAGCTAAGAAAAGTCCTAACTCAAGTACAACGCAGGTGGTTTAAAAGTCTGGGAAATGTTTAAATATTCAGGACCTGCCAGCCTTTCAAAACCACGTCTCTGTTGTCTCTCTCTCACCCCAGCGACGTACACGGGCTGTGTAAGCAAACCTCATCTGCTCCAGTGCACATTTATCCTGCTTCAGGCAAAGAAAGCTGGCTTGGACCAAGCCCCTGTCTTTGCACCAAGGGGGATGAAGAGTGTTCATGCTTCTTTTCAGCACAGCTCCATGCTGACCTAAGGCTAATAATGAAAGATGACAAAGGATCCTTGCTCTTCAGAGGCAAAGTCATAGAATCACAGAATCATAGAATCACCAGGTTGGAAGAGACCCACCGGATCATCGAGTCCAACCATTCCTATCAAACACTAACCCATGTCCCTCAGTACCTCGTCCACCCGTCCCTTAAACACCGGTGGGTGCAGAGGGCTGCAGCCTGTAGGGTGAGTTTAACAAAGATCCTGTCTCAAATACCCTCAAAAGGAGCCTCCTAGGAAAGCAAAACTTTGTCCTTAGTACCCAGGACTTGCACCAGAAAAGTGGTGCCGGTCAACAGGTGCAGGTTAAACAGCCTGTGGATTTTTTTTTTCTATGATAACCATGACCGCTTGTCCACTAAGTTTCATATTTAGAATTTTCAAGAGAAAACCAGAGCTCGTGGAACTCGTTGCGTTGCTCTTTCTGGATGTTATTTTTATCCACAAAACTGTGTGATGTGGTGCAATCTTACCTACATGGATTTTATGTTTCAGGCCTGTCCAGAAAGGAGCTGAAACAAACACTGCGAATTCAATTAAAATTTAGACTTCAATACAGGACTCACTGAAGCTACTTTTTTTTTTTTTTCCTGGTTTGGCAGTTTGCTTTGGATAAGAGCCCGAATCCTCAGCATCTCTGCCAATGGCATTAATTTCCAGTCTCCCCAGGAGCACACACGACAGCCACTCCTGGCACTGGTTTTGTTGTTACCAAACATGGTTTAGAGATTGGTGGGAACGGTTGGACTCGATGATCTGGTGGGTCTCCTCCAACCTGGTGATTCTATGATTCTTTCAACCTGGTGATTCTATGCTTCTATGCTCAAATGTTTTTATTTCCCTGCTCCACCAGTCACCAACTGGAGGGACCCAGATCCACCTCAGAGCACCCCATGTCCCTCTCTGCGTGCTCTGGGAGCTGGCAGAGCCCACATGGTGGCACTGTGGGCCAGCATCCTGATTGCCACTATGTCCCTGATGTGGGACAGCTTTGAGCTTTTGAGCCTTGAGCCGTTCTGCACAGCGCAGCAGGGAGCAGGGATTCTCCAGGTCTTGTCTTCGCCTTCACAAACACAATCAGCAAGATGGTCAATGCTTCCTCCTGCTGCAGGTTATACTAAGCGTGTGCTGGGTTCAGCAGCTGATAAAGATGCCCCCACCATTCCTTTTGCTGCTGCTAAGTGATGGAGTCGGTTTAAGGAGATTGAAGGACCCATTTCCTCCACTTCACCAAATGGTCAGCCAGTTTCTGGACAGAGATGGGGATCCATGAATGACCCTGGCTCAAGCTCCGCCAGGGGAGGTTTACGCTAGACATTAGGAAAAAAAATTCACAGAAAGGGTCATTGGGCACTGGAACAGGCTACCCAGGGAGGGGGTTGATTCACCTTCCCTGGAGGGGTTTAAGGGATGGGTGGACGAGGTGCTGAGGGACATGGGTTAGTGATTGATGGGAAGGGTTGGACTCGATGATCCGATGGGTCTCTTCCAACCTGGTTGTTCTGTGATTCCATGATTCACCCAGAGCAGCTGCCACCAAACAGCTCCGTCCTGCATCTGTGTGTCTAACGTGGATTCTGCTCTTCGATCACATGCAGAAGCAATGAGACCAACCCGATGACCCCACGAACCACCACGACAAAGCAGCTGCTGGCCCCGGCATTCAGCCTCAGCCAGATGTCCTCACACATTATGTACATGCCACTGGCTGATTTTTCAGATAAAGACAAATGTTTCAAAAAAAAAAAAAAACAACCAAAAAGCAACCCTTTGCCCTGGAAGGAATCAGCTGCTTCACAATCTGGGGCAAGCTTTCCGCAGCCTGCACCCCCTTCCGTAGGAAGATTCGTGGTGGGGCTCCCCATCCTGCTCAGCTGCCTGCTGGGGAGCAGATGCCTTGTCCTCTCTCACTCTCAGTTGCTCCAAATAGATGCTTGGAGCAACAAAGCAGTTTCCTTCTCCTGGGCTGCCTTTGGGAGGGGGGTGACTAATACATCACCTGCGACCGAAGCGGGGACCTTTTGTAACTTCTGTGGCGGGTAGGACTACAGATCATTCCAGATGAATGGAGCCCTAACTAGTTACAATTCATACGAATTAATCAAGCTGTTTCTCTGCTGGGTACATCATTTAAATCACTAAAGCTCTCCCACTGGCATCACTTGGTGGCGGCCGATTTTCATGGCAGGGAGTCTGTTTATAGCGGAGCAGAGCGATCCCCTTCCCACCCTAGAGTGTGTGGGGAGAGGGATGTGCTGTCAAGGTGCTGCCTTGGTTACTGCTGAGTTAGAATCATAGAACAACCAGGTTGGAAGAGACCCACCAGATCATTGAGTCCAACCATTCCTATCAAACACTGACCCATGTCCCTCAGCACCTCGTCCACCCGTCCCTTAAACACCTCCAGGGAAGGTGAATCAACCACCTCCCTGGGCAGCCTCTGACAGTGCCTAATAACCCTTTCTGGGAAAATTTTTTTCCTACTGTCCAGCCTAAATCTCCCCTGGTGGAGCTTGAGGCCATTCCCTCTCGTCCTGTTCCCCGTCACTTGGGAGAAGAGCCCAGCAACCTCCTCTCCACAACCTCCTCTCAGGTAGTTGTAGAGAGCAATGAGGTCT
>WAAB01015568.1:29476-51757 GCA_013389865.1 Piaya cayana
TTTAATGCCTCCAAACTCCACGTGCACAAAAATAACCTGGCTCTGCCTGATCCACCTTGTTTCTGAGCTCTAAGTCCTTGGGAAGAGCGCTGTATTAACATGTGTGAATTGCTTCTTGTCCCCAGGATATTTCTGAGTCTTTGCTCAGCTCTGCACTGCGCAGAATAAAATGCCTTTGGATGTCAATGTGGGAGGCAATTCATAATCCCCCGAGAAAGATCTTATCCTCCAACCTAATGGTAGGATCGGAACCGTTCCCAAGCATCAGCCCCTTGATCCTGCAGGGGAAGCTGCACAAGATGCATCTAAATGCATGACCCAAGGTGTCCTTCAGGGTGACATGTGCTTTGCCACAAAAAAAGGCTTTAAATCTTTAATGGGAAAGTGCACTTTGTTCCTCTCCGCGAACACAGTAAAAGGCTTTAAATAATGGCTGTTCGTGCGTCCCTGAAAAAGGTTGCCATGTGGCTGAACTCTATAAATCTGGACATTTGCTGAATTGATTTTGCCAAGAAACATACTATAACTGAAAAATGAGCTGGAGGGGTAAGACAGTGGTTGCTCGCAGATGCCGTGCGGCTGCTGCTCAGCAGAGAGCTTTGTTCCTCATTTACAAACCATATTAAGGTTTGTAGTAGTGGGAAGATTTGGGGTGGCTTGAAGAATTGCTGGATAAAGCTAAACCACTCTGACTGCGTAGGAACAGGATAAGCTTTAAGCCAGTCACTGGGAGAAGAGAAGTTCTGAATTAGCTGCCGTTATAGAGAACTGCAAATCCATGGTGACTGCTGAGATTCATTCCCTCTCTTGTTCTGAGAGCAGGAGGCAGCTGCTGTCTCTTGTTTCCAGGGCTGATGAACAAAGCATGGTTTTTTGTTTATTTGTTTGGATTTGGGGTTTTTTTTCCTCCTGATAGGTTGGTGTAATTAAAATACTCTTGTTAGGCCAGCAGCATTCCCTTATGCAATACAGGTTATACCAGTACAGATATAGAATCATAGAATCATAGACTCATAGAACAACCAGGTTGGAAGAGTTCCTTTAGATCATCGAGTCCAACCATTCCTATCAAAATATATTCAGGAATACACAAACCACCACATTACATTGGATTTATTTTATTTTATTTTAGTGAAGATACTTACGTACAAAGAGCATCAAGCTGGAATTGGAAGAGTTTAAACTCGTGCCTGTACTTTAGAGATACAACTTCCCAAGCTGGCAAGTACTAAGAACCTTCCAGTGCGTTGGGTGTGTTTGGGATCAAACACCGAGCAGCTTCCCCACGCACCTCTGGAGCCAACAGGGTGTCTGTGCCCCTGGGTATCCACATGTGGACAAACTGCATTGTTTGAACAGCTCTCAGGTTTTGTTGTCACTATCGACTAGATCTGTGTTTACTGCCTTGTGAATCTTGCCTACAGGTGGATGCACACATGCAGGGATCTAAATGTGACTGTTAACCTGGACGGTGAACTGCTCCCCAGTGCTTTTCTTCAGTGCTTGGGGGCAGATGCTGTGTCCTGTTCTATTTCTTCCTGACCTTAAGATGATGCCGATGGCATCAACACATCTTCTGTAAGGGATTCCCTTGGTACTAGAGACTCCAGAATCACCTGGATCTTGAGCCTTCTTCACTGACCAAAGAGAATGAGTTTGGGCAAGAAACCAAAAGATTTTAGCAGTTTTGTCTACAACTTCTTAAAGGAGATTGTAGAGAGGTGGGTATTGGTCTCTTCTCTCAAGCGATAGGTGATAGGACAAGAGGGAATGGCCTTAACCCACATCAGGGGACGTTTAGATTGGACATTAGGAAAAAAATCTTCACAAAAAGGGTTATCAAGCACTGGAATAGGCTGCCCAGGGAAGTGGTTGAGTCACCATTCCTGAAGGTATTTAAAAGGCAGGTAAATGAAGTGCTTAGGAATATAATTTAGCAGTGGGCAGTTACGGTTGGAGTTGATGATCTCAAAGGTCTTTTCCAACCTAATGATTCTACGATTCTAAATCAATAAGTCTATTGGCACAGAACATCCCATTTTAATTTTATTAAACTTGGTCAGCGTTCAAAGCGACAGAAGTTGCAATCATCCTGTTGGAGATGGGGCTTTCCAGGAATTGCTTGGGATGGTTCTTGTCACATGAGCATAAACTAGTCATGGACTCTTCGAATGATCTAAAAATGTGGCTCATTGAGTTCCTTCACTAGCGAGGATCATTACCTGGCCCTGCTTAATTTATTAGTGCAGACGAAGCCAGAAATTGCAAGAATACTATCTTTTTTTCTCCCATCTTGCTCAGTTGGTAAATAAAGCATCTCCTCCATAGAATATCTTTGGAAGAGCTAATTTGTATTCTGGTTCACTTAATTTCTGCCTCTCAAATGACGTAGTAGAATATTCAACTTTTTTTTTTCTTAAATCCTTGTTTCTGGTTCGGAAACCAAGCAGCGATGGACCGAGAAACTAACTGAAACAGGACTGTCTGTTTCTCTTGAATGATTTTTTTCCACTAATGTGGAAAAAAACTTTCTATCCATCATCCAGTGTTTCAGGCTGTTGAGGACTTATTCCTAAGTCTCTGTGCCCAATGATAGGTTCACAGCATGTGATGGTATTTTAATGGTTTGTGAATGATTTTAGGAGCCAAACGTCCCCATCATTCCAGTAAAGCAAACCTCTTCATTTCCAGCCAGAGCCTTTTATTTCTCTATAAATATTGACAGGAAGGGTGACTCAAAAGATAACTGCATCCAGGACTGTTTGCCACAGTATTACAGCTTCAGATCCCACTGTGGTCACTCCTAACCATCACGATGTTGTTACATTTCCAACATAGAAATGTGGTGAGCCAAGTGTGTTTCTTACATGCTATTGTATTATCTGTAAGCCAGGAATTGATATTACAGTAGAGGGTCCACTGAGTTTGCTTTAGCTGAATATGTTGTTTTTTTTACTTCAGGAAAATACAAATAAACTTGAGAGGAAAGGACATTTTTTCTTGTCAAAGCTGGACTGTGTATCAGTTCCTCTCTTCTCCTTCCTGCACAGCAAGTGCCAGGTCCCAGTCCCATCTCCAGTGGGGACTGAGCCACCAGCAAATTGGAGCAGCTGCAACGGGCAATCCTGAAGGGCCACTTGTAGGACACTGGCAGAGGGGACACGTTTGTTCAGATGGTCCAGCCCTGTTCAATGTCCTCATCAATGACCTGGATGAAGGCATCAAGTGCACCCTGAGTAAGTTTGTGGATGACACTAAGTTGGGTGGAAGTGTGGATCTGCTGGAGGGTCAGGAGGCTCCAAAGGGATCTGAACAGGCTGGATCCATGGGCTGAGACCAATGGGATGAGGTTGAACAAGGTCAAATGATGGGTCCTGCACTTGGGGCACAACCCTGAGCAGCTCCAGACTGGGAGAAGCCTGGCTGGAAAGTGCCTGGAGGAGAAGGACCTGGGGGTGTTGGTTGACAGCGACTGACCATGAGCCAGCAGTGGCCCAGGTGGCCAAGAAGGCCNGGAGATTTAGGCTGGACATTAGGAAAAAAAATTTCCCAGAAAGGGTGATTGGGCAGTGTCAGAGGCTGCCCAGGGAGGAGGTTGATTCACCTTCCCTGGAGGGGTTTAAGGGACGGGTGGCTGAAGTGCTGAGGGACATGGGTTAGTGATTGATGGGAATGGTTGGACTCAATGATCCAGTGGGTCTCTTCCAACCTGGTTGTTCTATGATTCCTTGAAAACCTGAGTTTCAATTAATTGATACTTTCCAAATAAAAAGAGCTATCAGATAATTCCTTCCAGGTGCAGTGTGGGTGAAATAGCCCCAACAGAACCGCTCCAGAAAAGTACTTTGTCAGTGCAAGGATCATTTCTGTACAGTGCTGGCTGGTGGGATGAGGATGGTTTCAGTTCACGTGGTCACCACCTTCCCCTGCGGTTTGGGAGGAGAATTTAAATAGAATATTTTTCAAGAGAGAAAGAGCTACACTCTCCTTTCCCCTCCCCCCTTCTTCCCACTGACATTTTTAGCTCCGAGTCTTCTGGCTGTGATAGGTGACAGTTGCGTTCTGTGGCCAAACAGCTTCCCTCTTTCAGATGAGAGAACTCTTGAAAACAAAGCACAACAGGAAAAAGACGGCAAAACCCAAATGTTATTTTTATGGGGGCTTTTCCACGACCGCTGCTTTTCACTGCATCTTTGACAATAAGACACAAATAAGACACAGTAAAGGTCCAAACCATCGTTAGGCAGACTAGTCCTCTTGCTGTCTCATTTAGAAAAAAAGGAAAAAGTCTCTATGAGAGGCTGAAAATACAGATTTTTCAAGTGGTTCTGTGCAAGATGTGCTTGAATACCAAACATGATGAGCAGGAGAGTTCGAGCTGATGAAATATTTAGTAGTTCTTTGTGACATTGATTCAAAATCTTTTTAAGGCTGGAAAATATGGTTATTACCAGGACACCCCCCCACACACAACCCAGAGAAGAGGCCTCCAGTCCAAGGCCTCTTTGTGTCTGTTTTTCAACACTGGATTGAACTACAGCATTTTGTGTTAGAACATGTTCAGTCTTCATTTAACGTCCCTGAGTGATGGAGAATCCACCGTATTTACAGATAAATTGTTGCGATGGTTCATTACCTTCAACATCATGTGTGTACATCAATTCTAGCATGAACTGGTTGGATTCATCTTACGTAAATTTATTTTTTTACAGTGTAGCTGTCCACACCTAAGCTAATCACATGAGAGTCCCTTCAGATTCAAAGGAGAGAAAAAAAAAACACTTTGTGGTGGGATCCATCCTGTTTCATCTGTCTCCTCTGGGATGAGACTATTCACACTCTGGACTCTACTGGCTGTGTTGGCTGTAAATCTTTTGGCAATATAAGGGACCGGAGTAACGAGAATGAGATGCAGTTTTCTGCTCTTAGACTAATACCGCTTGACACATCTAACAATCAGCTGGCTGCTGTTAGCCCTCTCTCTGCTGTTCACCTTCAGGTGTTTCAGACCCCACGGAGAAGGAGCAGCTGAGGCTCAAGTCGCTTTTTAGCATCTTGGATAAGTTGAAGTGATTGAGCTTTCTGTGTCTTTCCCAGACTTGTCAGCAGCTTTTTTTTTCCCTGAGCTTTTGTCAGTTTAGAAACAGCCTCTGTGCGGAGAAGATTTCACAGAATCACAGAATCATCAGGTTGGAAGAGACCCACCGGATCATCGAGTCCAACCATTCCCACCAATCTCTAATTCCAGAGTGGTCCTGCTGACGTGCAGGTAGGGCAATACTCACTGTAACGAACACTGTCTGTATCTTTTCTGCTCTTTAACCCAGAGTTAATGTTTGGCTTCTGAGCATTTGTTGAATCATAGAATCATAGAATGCTTTGGATTGGAAGGGGAACTTATAGGTTATCTAGTTCAACTCCCCTGCAGAAGGGAGACACCTTCCACTGGATCAGGTTGCTCACAGCCCCATCCAACCTGACCCTGAATGTGTCCAGGGATGGGGCTTCACTACTTCCCTGGACAATCTATTCCAGTGTTTCACCACCCTCATTGTAAAAAAAAAGTGTTATATGTAGTCTAAATCTCCCCTCCCTTACTTTGAAACCATTACCCCTTGTCATGTAACAACAGACCCTGCTAAAAAGTCCCCATCTTTCCTATAGCCCCTCTTTAAGCACCAGAAGGAAGGAGCATTGCACTGGGAATTCATGCTGGATCATCAAGGGAATTTGTGATCACCTACATGCCTTTCAGAAAAAAAATAAACCACTAGTCTTTCAGTCTGGTGTATACTGGTCCTACAGTGAGCTGGATTATTCATGTGAGCCACAATCAGCCACACATTCTTCGTTTGTCTGTGTAATTATCTGGTCCTCAATCCCTTTTCCATCTGTTTACTTAACGTCGTCAGCACACGCTATCTAGAATAAGTTGGGGTTTATTTTCTTACTTGCCTTCTTGCTAAAGTCACCAAAAGCAAAGGCCCAAGGTCATGTCCTGTCTTCTGGAAGTGCTCCTATGGGACAAGAATTTCCCAGTATAAATAAATTGCTGTGATGTGTCATCAGCTACTTCTCTAGTTAAATATGAGTTGCGCTGTGTGCAGGGATTTGGGTGCTATCGCTGATGAGGGACTCATACAGCTCCTTGAGTCTAAGCATTTTATGGCAACAGCTACTCATGCCTTTTGCCTTTGTGGCTTCATTTTTGAATTCACAGATTTATGCTTTCAAGATTATTTAACTCCACATTTGTTGTTATTTGCAAGTCTCCAGCTTTTGTCTCCTTCCTTGGTGCTCTCGACACTGCTGCTTCTGTGAGGTTATTGGGAGTGTTTGAAGACTGAGCTACCCGGAGCTACTTCAGTGTCACATACAGGTGCTGCAGAAGGTTGAGGTTTGCTACACTCCCCGAGACTGTTGATTTTGAACAAGCATGCAGCCCTCAAGGGCAAAGGAAAACTACTGTATGAGCCCTGTTCATCAAAGTGCATAAGCCTAGAGAATCTTTAAGTCATAGAATTATAGAATCACTTGATTGGAAGAGACTTTTGAGACCATCGAGTCCAACTGTACCTGTCCACTATTAAACCATATTCCTGGACATTTCCTCTACCTGTCCCTTAAATAGCTCCAGGGATCATAGAATCATAGAACAACCAGGTTGGAAGAGACCCACCGGAGGGTCTCACTTTCCAAAATGGATTGGTTTATAGGTTCATAATGACAATGCGTGATATTTCGAAATTCATGCATTTCATAGAATTATAGAATCATTAGGTTGGGAAAGATCCATGGGATCATCAGGTCCAACCATTTCTTTCCCATTAACTTCTCCAATCTCTTCTTGCATCCCTATAAAGCTCTCGCATCCACAATGTCCTCTGACAAGTTCTGCAGCCCAACTCCCTATAGAGTGAACAATTTTATTTTGAACGTATCTCTTTCTTCTTCCATTTGATGATCGAGAATGATTGTGTTGTAAAAAAATCATGATCAGTTCCTACTTGCCTTCTTCATTCATTTACATTTTACTGCTTCTGAACAAGGTCGGAAAGCCTAGCAGAGGAGAAAGGACTTGATCACGAAATGGATTTGATAGCTCCTCACCTTCTGCTAGCTTTGGAGGCCTCAGAGAGGTGAGTAGCCATGGAATGATCAGTATACACCTACCCACAACAGTTTACCCAGGGAGAGCATAATATCTAATTACACATCCACCAGGCTGGGTTGCTTTGACACAAAGAGTTTAAGGCACGAGTAGACGAGGTCCTGAGGGACATGGTTTAGTGTTTGATAGGAATGGTTGGACTCGATGACCCGATGGGTCTCTTCCAACCTGGTGATTCTATGGTTCCATGATTCTATGAAAGACTCATATGAAGCAAATAATAAAAACCATGCAGTGAGGAAACAAAAATATGCTTTCGTGGTCCCCACGCTCAGTATCTGCTGTGGAACATACTCTCAACCACAGATCTTATCAGGTTGGCCTGTTTCCACTGAGAGGTGCCTCGCTGTTCTCCTCTATCAGCGATGTGCACACAGCAGTTGTGGACTTGATAGAACACACTGTTTCGGTAAGTAATCTCCAGATCTCTGTGCTGCAAAAGGTCACGTATTCCCGATGTCTTAATAAAAAACACATCTGCAAATGTCACTGTGCAAACGGAGTTGAAAGCTCTGGTGACTTTGGCACATTGCACCAAATGAGGGAGCTGCAGTGATGCTGCCTCTGGTATGATGGATGTCCTGGTAGCACCCAAGGTAAATTCCTCTCCAAGAGTAGAATACGCCGAGCAATCAAGAGAAACCCATCTGCTCTAACCTAGATGACTGTGAGGGCTCCTGACTCCCCGTACAACAGAGTCATGACATATGATCTGTATGATCAGTGAAAAGAAATAGGTACTGCGATCAAATTAAAGTCTGTTGTAGTCTTCCTCACCTGCAGAAGTCCCTGCCCAGGTGTCATGGGCATTTAGGAATTACGTTGGTGCTACGGCGCCCTAAAATGAAACAAGAAATGCAGGGATAGCAACTGCAAAACTGAAAGGTTTTGTGCCTCAACTCTATTCTCAAACATATTCTGTTCTCAAGCAAAGCTGGGGAAGGGGCTGGAGAACAAGAGGAGCGGCTGAGAGAGCTGGGGGTGTTCAGCCTGGAGAAGAGGAGGCTGAGGGGAGACCTCATTGCTCTCTACAACTACCTGAGAGGAGGTTGTGGAGAGGAGGGAGCTGGGCTCTTCTCCCAAGGGACAGGGGACAGGATGAGAGGGAATGGCCTCAAGCTCTACCAGGGGAGATTTAGGCTGGACATTAGGAAAAAAATTTTCACAGAAAGGGCCATTGGGCACTGTCAGAGGCTGCCCAGGGAGGTGGTTGAGTCACCTTCCCTGGAAGGGTTTAAGGCACCGGTGGTTGAGGCTTGTAGGTCTAGCTCCCTGTGCTCATGGAGGAAGACAGATGAGGAATCAAGCAGAACGGCACATGGCTCTATTCCTAGAAAACCAGTTCCTTCTGTCCTGTCTGGAAACACCAGCCCAAAGTGGTTGTTACAGACTTTTGTGGAAGTCTGAAAATCATCAGAAAAAATGAAGTGAAAAAGAGGCATCAATACAGCCTTATTTTCAGAGCAAAGAAAAATGAGAATCTCCTGTTCTGTTAGATGCTGACTTCCCAGTGACTGCTCCCTGCCCCCTGCACTGTGCATCCCCCTGCAGAGTCCCACATCAGACTGGATGATACTTTGAGGCAGGAGGGGGAAGAAAAGACAAACAAAGCAAGATTTTCACCACGTGGCTTACANACCCAATGTGTGGGTTGTACCTATAGTGGGAGTCTCAAAATAATCAGAAAAAAGTGAAGTGGAAAAGAGGCATCGATACAGCCTTAATTTTAGAGCAAAGAAAAATGAGAATCATCCTGTTCCATTGGATGCTGACTTCCCAGTGACTGCTCCCTGCCCCCTGCACAGTGCATCCCCCTGCGGAGTCCCACATCAGACTGGATGATACTTTGAGGCAGGAGGGGGAAGAAAAGACAAACAAAGCAAGATTTTCACCACCCGGCTTACAAACTCCTCACGTGAGAGCTGCGGGTCAATGTCAGACACTGTGCTGTTCTCTCAGGAATCAAGCCGTGATCCTAGGTAGGAAAAATTCTTTGGGGATTGTCCATCGCCTGCGAGTTGGTATTCGAATTGAAAAAAAATTCCAGGGGAGCTGGCAGGGAGCAGCAGGGAGCAGGGAGTGGCAGATAATTTATGGGGAAGGTCTTCAAAAGAGCTCTGTTCCCATTTGGGACAATGGGAGCCACTGGGAGATCCGATGCTCTTGCCAATCTGGTCACGTAAGCACAAAGTCCCTGATCTGGTTTATGAAGAATACCCTTCAGTCTGACACTGACCTCTAAAACAAATAGAGTATTGCCGTGCGCTGATGCCCCATTCATCACCGGGTGACAATGGGAGCCAGGGCCCGTGAGCGAACAGCGTTTCATTCAGGGGAGGGCTGAATGGCTCTGAAACACTCCTTGCAGTATTGCTGGTACCAGCCCCGTGCCGCCCCACAGATGTGTTTCTGTGCCCGTCCGAGATTAAAACTCCCTCCTGGGAGGGCTCAGGATGCTGGAGCATCATGGTGAATCCACCACAGCATCTGGGTGAGTTGAGCTGCAGGGTGAGGCAGCCAGAATGATCCAGGGAGAGTCTGGGGGTGGGAGGAATGAGAAGGTCCAGGACACCAACTCACCCAGAAGAAATATCTCACTTTGCAAGAGGTGACTCCTCACCCAGGGCTGAGTCAAGGGACAGTCCCAGAAGGAAAAAGATGCCTGACGTACAGTCCCTTTCTGGCACTGAAGGAGGACACTGGGAATTATAATATAGCCATGGTGAAGTGTGATGGAGAGGTAGGGAGACTGGGACGAGCAGTGCATGAATCCTAACCAGTCATGATGTGCAAGTTCCAGATCATAGAATCATAGAAGAGAAGATCATAGAAGAGAAGATGGGTAGACATCTCCAAACTGACCATAACAGGGACACTAGTATAGAATCAGAGAATCATAGAACAACCAGGTTTGAAGAGACCCACCAGATCATTGAGTCCAACCATTCCTATCAAACACTAACCTATGTCCCTCAGGATCTCGTCCACCTGTGCCTTAAACCCCTCTAGGTGACTCAACCCCCTCCCTGGGCAGCCTCTGCCAGTGCCCAATCACCCTTTCTGTGAAAATTTTTTTCCTAATGTTCAGCCTGAACCTCTCCTGGTGGAGCTTGAGGCCATTCCCTCTTGTCCTGTCCCCTGTCTCTGTGGCACTCGTCATCGCCAGGATGAATTTTCTCCAGCTACTTCTTCTGCCCACAGCCTCTCTGTTGCTGTTCCTATGCATGGGGACAGCTGGTGGCAGGAGAAAAACTATCCAGCAAGCTTCAGAGGGAGGTAGAGGAACCATTTGATGGCCCTTGGATCATCAACATGACCCCCTTGGGAGCAGGAGGTGAAACTGTGGGTTCCTTTGATAGAAATGGTTGGACTCGATGATCCGGTGGATCTTTTCCAACCTGGTGATTCTATGATTCCTGAAGTCAGACTGAGCTGAGTGCTGAAGCGTGAAGGTACATATCATCACTTAGGATTTTTTTTCATTCACATTCTCCATCAATGGTTAATTCCTCCTGTGAATGGGCCTTGGACTACGTGGTGATTGCGTTTGCTGGTCACATTCCTAGATGACAAAAGCGCTCACAGTTCTACATATGTTCCTCGTAAGGACCTTTGCAAATGGCCAAAGTGAATATGCAGCGAGTCATTCCCATGTGCAGCTATTAGCACTGAAGTGTGCAATTACAGCGATTCCTTAAGCAAACCGTCCGCGGATGTGCAGATGTGTGCGTTCACACTTTTAGCAAGCCCAGCCCTTTCTAGACAGGCGTCAGGCCTGAGAGAAACGCTCCCACACGTTTTCAGAGGGTGTCGTTTTGGGGATTGGTTCTGCCAGGGACTTGGCTCCCCGAGAACGTGGTCTTGCGCCGGTTCCCGGAAGATTGTAATGTGCAACATTATCTTTCAACAGACATCTGTGTTAGCGACTGAAATGAAACGATGGCACGTTAAAAACTTTACGGTGCTGTTGCTAAACACTTGCCAAAAAAATAAAACCAACCCAAACCCTGAGCGGCTGCTGCGGGTTAGTCCGAATTATGCCTGGAAACAGCGTATTCAACATGACTTGGAAACAGCCGCGCGGTTGCTAACAAATCTAATTATCTCCTGGAAAATAAACCACCGGTGCCTTTGTGGGAGGATCAGGGGTGAGCGTAGGTATTATCCCGGCATCTGGGGGATTAACAGGTGGATTTGTGATTTCTGCGGGTCGTGAAATAGCAGTTCCCTTGCCAAGTGTGCAGTTGTCTGATCGTGTGAAGATCACCCACCCAACGCTGGCTTGGCCTGGGAGGGATCTCAGATGAAGCAAGCAAGGGAAGCACGGTGAGAATTCGTGTTCTGATTTCCCAACTCACTGCTCAGAGAAGGACAGGGTTACACCGATGGAATGACTCAAGGCTAGGTTTGTCCCTACCTGACCCGAGTCGTAGCGTAGTGATAGAACAAGGTGTAATGATTTTAAGCTGAAAGAAGGGAGGTTTAGATTGGATATTAGGAAGAAATTTATTACTGTGAGGAAAAAATTTATTACTGTGAGAAATTTATTACAGGCTGCCCAGAGAAGCTGTGGGTGCCCATTTTTGGATGCGTTCAAGGCCAGGTTGATTACAGGCTGCCCAGAGAAGCTGTGGGTGCCCATTTTTGGATGCGTTCAAGGCCAGGTTGGATGAGGCTATAAGCAACTTAGGCTAGTGGAAGGTGTCCCAGCCCATGGCAGTGGGGTTGGAACTGGGTGATCTTTAAAGTCCTTTCCAACCGAAGCCATTTTGCATTTCTATGATCTGGTCGACCGTGGTTGTTTCAACACCTTTGATATGGGTATGTGAAACCTGCATCTTTCTGCTCCTCTGAGTGGTCACCAAGAGTGACTCTATTTCCAAGACACTAGGAACCTCCCTGAAATCTCCTGCAGAGGATAAGGTCAAGGTGAGACTTCTACTATCTGGTTTGTCTGCTGGCAACTAGCATGACCTAGAGGCACAGGCCTTCAGTCTCTCCCAAAAAAAGTCTTCTCCATGCAAGCCAAGAGGAATATTTCTACTTTAAGATACGCTGTAATAAGAAGCAATAATCAGAGAGAGAACAAGGGCTGTCTAACATAGGTTAGAAGATACTATACAAATTATACATCTGAACCACCTTACAAATCTAACTAATTGTGAGGCAGGACTTGAGATCCTTCACCCAGGGCTCAGTAAGTGGGGTATATGCACTGGCACACAAAAATATCAGGGTGAAACTATAGCTTTTAGATAGTAAGAACATCAGTTCCATATCCTCTTCCCTCCTGCGACCACATATGTCTTGTCTAGAGAAGGGTTTAAACCAGTAATTATATAAGTATTTCTCTGTGTGCTCACTAAAGCTCCAGCCACTTCACTGAGAGGGATGTGACTTCCTTATATTCACTAACTTTCATGGGATTTCTCTTCCTTGAATCATCCTAGTGCCTCCTGGATCTACCTGGATGTTCATTTACATTTTCAGTATCTCCTCCTTCCTCTGGAAAGGAGCACCAGAGCTGGACTGCCCAGTGCATGAAGACGCACTTCTGGTCTGGTCTGAATCTTGCTTCTCTTACATTTAAGAGATTTAGGCTGGACATTAGGAAAATTTTTTTCCCAGAAAGGATCATTGGGCACTGGAACAGGCTGCCCAGGGAGGGGGTTGATTCACCTTCCCTGGAGGGGTTTAAGGGCCGGGTGGACGAGGTGCTGAAGGACATGGGTTAGTGATTGATGGGAATGGTTGGACTCAGTGATCCAGTGGGTCTCTTCCAACCTGGTTGTTCTATGATTTTATGATTCTATGATTGATTTCCCCAAAGCTGCATATCTGCCCCAAGAATCTGCCTGGAGAGGGAAGAGCACTGGGTGAACCAGGGCGAACGTGATTGTGCTTCAGAACATGCAGCGAGGCACAACCACAGCCTTTCCAGAAGAACTTCCAGAAGGAGGTTCGGTCCCGATAAGATTTGCACAGCCTCCTGGGGATGGCTGATAGGTCAAACAGGACCATAGGGCAATCATTACATCAACACATCAGGCAGCAGAAACACAAATTTAGGTGGGTAGACTCAGTTCTTACAGTTCAGATGCACCTGTTGTTGTAGAAAAACTGAGTTGCTAATGAATACTAATGAATACGTGCCCAGGGGTGTGTGTGGTGTGATGTGTCATTGTATAATGAATGTATGCAAAAAAAAAAATGCAAGCGCTGCATCAGCTTCTGTTTCAGCAGAGTTTATGTGTGGGTCAACTCTGGAGAAGCTGAAAGGAAACTGGCTGGACGTAGGGCAGTGCAGAAATTTCTTTGAGGTATCCAGCACATATCCCAGCATACTGTGGGCTCTTTGAACTGATAAGCCTGCAGGGCAGAATGTAATCTTGGAAACTGTGCAGTAAACATGGAAAGAAGCTGCTTAAAATAAGTAAGATGTGCCATCTGGAGAGCTCTGTGGTATGGGAGCATCACAGGGAAAAATCACAAGGGATGGGAGAAGAGGAGAAAGGGTTTCCAGGAGGCCTGTGATGTTTTGGAGCGGTAGCTGGACACCAGAGAGGATACGCAGAGCACCTCAAAGGACACTGCCTGCCTGCTCCCTGGAGGGAGCTGGCCTCTTCTCCCAAGTGACAGGGGACAGGACAAGAGGGAATGGCCTCAAGCTCCACCAGGGGAGATTTAGGCTAGAGATTAGGAGGAAGTTTTTCATGTAAAGGGTCACTGGGCACTGGAACAGGCTGAACAGGGAGGGGGTTGATTCAGCTTCCCTGGAGGGGTTTAAGGGATGGGTGGACGAGGTGCTGAGGGACATGGGTTAGTGATTGATGGGAATGGTTGGACTCGATGATCCGATGGGTCTCTTCCAACCTGGTGATTCTGTGATTCTATACATCAGCAACTGAATCTGGTCACTGCTATTACAGATGATACGAGTTTCCAGCTCACAGGTTATAAAATCTGCATATTGTCTATGTGCAAGTGGAGAACTAGGGCAGAAACCTCTAATGCCATTTGATAGGAATGGTTGGACTCGATGATCCAGTGGGATCCAGAACCTGATTGTTCTACGATTCTATGATTCTATGAAATACCTAACAGCATCCCACATGGATGAGATGACATGGCATGGGATGCCTGCATGTGGAAGCTGAAACTCACCTCATGTCAGGGTCCAGAGATGGCTCAGTGGAGTGAAGAAAGTCACCTACCCTGAGAGGCCTGAACAGAACTGAAGCTTCTCAGCTAAATTAACTGGGTTTTTTTCCACTACAAGGGGAATTTAGGTGCCAGCTCACATGTAGACACCTTGATGTAGATGCCTACATTTAATCTATGACTATGTCAACCCCTGAGAATTGTTGTTGTTCTCAGGAGCATGAAGAATCATGAGACAGACCTGCAGATGTGGTCACAGCAGGCAGAGTCTGCACCACACAGGACACGATACCTGAGGGAAGGGATTTTTCAGAGTGGGGTAGCGAACAGCTTGTGCTGAACAGCTCACTCCCCTTGCAGGCACATCCCAGAGTTACAAACACAAACTGCAGAAAAGGCTCCTCGCTCAATTCATCCTTTCAAAATCACATGCAGAAACCAACACATCCTCTAACCGCAGCCAAAACTTTATTTCTCGGGATTATTTATTCTCAGGATTTTTTCCCCCCACAATTATTTCTTGAGGGGTTTGTGATAAACGGTGCTAAGAATAACCCTGGTGGGAAAGATGTGGTTTGTCTGAGTGAAAAGGCATCCCCGCTGTACTTTGAGGCTTTCCTGCTAGTATCTGCAACAGTGAGATTCATTCTCTGAGCGCCTCATGCGTGAGAAGCCCCCAGCACAGTGAGCCTGGCAGAATTGTCTCTGCGGGGAATATTCAGCATTTTACGCTTGTGCAAAACTCAGGGACTTTCTGATTTGAGCCTGGAAGTTGCTGCAGATCAGAACTTACTGGCTGCAAGGCTGCAAGTGCCGTGTTTGTTTGCTCGGTGCCATGTTCCACGCTCGTTCTTAGAGGACATTGTGTCCACATCTCCTGGCCTCTGGTCTGTTTTGCATTAGCACAGCCGTGCCCTCCAACTTAATCTCTTGGCCAAACTACTCGAGCCCTCCTGTTTTTTTGGCTTGAGCACCAAAGGCTCAGTTTAACCTTCCTGCAATAATGAAACACTCCTTGGGAGAATGCCTGAAGTCTCTGCCTGGTTAGCAATTATTTAAATACTCTGTTATGAATAGGATCAAAGCCTTCTCTTATTGAAACACTTCATTCCCTCTGCCAGGAGTTGTCACTGCGTGACGAATGGAGAGCCTGTTCTCTTCTCGCCAGCGCGCTCCAGCCAGGCAGGACCGGGCAGCCTGTGGGATAGGGAGTTTAATTAATAACAATATTTAATTTCTACAACGAAGCACTTAGGGCAAGATGAATATTGCAGCAGCTGCTGCCACACAGATGATGCGCCTGCCTCCAGCGGCCAGCTGAAAGCGGCTCGGCGTGCGTGAAGAACAGCTCCATCAGCAAAAAAGCATGATTGCACGCCCGGCGTCATGCTCGAGTGTGAGCTCGGTAGCACGCGTCTCTCTGAGTTGCCTGGAATATTTCAGCCAGGCCAATTTTTTTTTTTTCCTCAGTTACCGAGCGGCGTTAAGTGTCATCGCTCCTCCAGCTGATAGTAGCTATGGAAACCGTGACATCACCGCCCGACATAGCGATACATAAAAATTCAAATGGCTGGGGACCGGTTGCTAGGAGAGCTCAGCTCGGGAAAGTCATCGGGCAGGCAGCCAAGGGACCAGAGTCTGCTGAACATGTTGTACTTCACCCTGGTGATTTTACCCTCCTCCCCCTATTTTCTCTTTCACACGCAAAGCTTCTCTCTCTTCTTTTTTTTTTTTTTTCTCCTCTCCACTATATTCATCCTTAAATTATCTCAGAGATTTTGACAACAGGCTAACGAGCTGGTGTCGTACCTGCATGTTCCTGGGATGTGTGCAAGGCCAGGAAAGAAAACCACACACTGCACTTATCATCCAATAAAAGCCACGATCAGTCACCTTTGTAGCACCTGAGTTATTATAAATCTACATTTTGGATCACTTTGGGGCAAGGTTTTTCCACTAAGCTTGATGAATATGCAAATTAGCAGAAAATCTCTGGCCCAAAATCATCAGATGTGAAGGTAATTTGAACCAAGGATGAGACGTAACCTCTGTAGTGAGTAAGACCTTGTATTACAACCACTCCGAATTTGTCAAGTGACGTGTTTTCCAGCAGAATGAGTCACATCTGGCTTCTGAAGAGCTGGTGTTTCTCATCTGGTGGTTTTGGCCCACGGGTGGTGAAAGCAAACAAGTGAGGCAAGTTTTGCAGGACAAAGCGTGGGGTTTTGATTAGACCAAAAATAGTTTTATTAGACCAAAGCAGTTAGAAAAATTCACCGATGAGGGAAATCCTTTCTCAGGCTCGGAGAGGATTTGATGAAGCAGCTTGTTTGCTCCGTCCAGCGTTGTTGATTGGCCTAACGAGGGGTCTTGCACACAGATCTGGTCACATGCTGGTGCGTGTATCTCCCTTGGTTCTACTGGCAAAAAATGCACAACTGATATGTTGGATATTGGATTTCCCAGAAAGGGTCATTGGGTAGTGGCAGAGGCTGCCCAGGGAGGGGGTTGATTCACCTTCCCTGGAGGGGTTTAAGGGACGGGTGGACAAGGTGCTGAGGGACATGGGTTAGTGATTGATGGGAATGGTTGGACTCCATGATCCGGTGGGTCTCCTCCAACCTGGTGATTCTATGATTCTATGAATCTGGAAAGAAGCAGCAAACCCAGGGTTGTCCTTGGGTTTAATTGAATATTTTCTTCCACAAACTATGGCAGTAGAAGCTCTTGGTGATTTTCTTCTCTAGGATCTCCTGCAGGACCAAATTACTCAAAGTATGATGGACGCTTGTAGAGGTGTCAATGTAAGCTTTGATCAACATAAGAGCAGAAGTCATGGTGTGTTCAGGGCAAACGTGAGCAGCTTTATGGATCTGAAATAGACGTGGATATGGTTGGACTCGATGATCCGGTGGGTCTCTTCCAGCCTGGTGATTCTATGATTCTATGAAACAAGAGACTTGGGCTTTTTGTGGACCATAGAGGCTACTCCAATAGGATGGAATGCGTGGTGAAGTTACAGAATTACAGAATCACCAGGTTGGAAAAGACCTCTTAGATCATCAAGTCCAACCATTCCTATCGACCACTAAACCGTGACCCTCAGCACCTCGTCCACCCATCCCTTAAACCCCTCCAGGGAAGGCGAGTCAACCACCTCCCTGGGCACCTTGTTCCAGTGCCCAATGACCCTTTCTGTGAAAGTTGACTGCACTAAGAGGAAAACAACAACAACAAAACCCAGAACTACTTAGTCATGAGTGTGCTAACAGCAGCATTTTTAGAAGATGTATGTGCTATGAGAAGTTCTCAGGTAACTGAGGTCATTGTCGTGGAATCTGAAGTGATTTGCACCTTCAATCCTGTCTTTGATGGGTCAGCAGTCCTTCTGCGATCAGAGTCTGGCAGTTGTGGAACATCAACACAGTCAAGACTGGTCATGGATATTCTCAGTGGTGGTTTTCCTGGATGTCTTCTCATCAGGTAATAGTCACCAGTTTTGTACCACCTTGTAGGAGGAAGGTGAGAGAGGCTTAGAAATCTGAGTTCTTCCACTGCAGTCAGCAGAGAATTTGCCATCGTATTCCAGTGGAATTAAGAATGAAAAAGTAAGGCCCTGGGCTAGCCAGAAGACTTTCCACTGACATTCATAGAATCACAGAATCACCAGGTTGGAAGAGACCCCACCGGATCATCGAGTCCAACCACTCCTATCAAACACTAATGTCCCGTCTGCTCAGTGTGGTGCTTGAGCTTGATCAGTCTAACGATCTTTTTTCCTCCTTTTTCTTAATTTGATGATTGCGATGGTGACTCTCTTCCATTTTATCTGTAGGTGTGGGTATTTCTATGGGACAAGGGATATTGTTTTCCTAGCTTAAATTTAGGTGTGCAAAATACTTTGGACAAGCTGCTACGTATTTCGTTGTCATTTTAGCTTCTGTGCAAAGATTTGTCTTTAATCATCCTGATGGAAAACAAAAAAAAAAGGGTTAACCAACAGTCTATTTTACTAAATAGAGCTGTGGAAGGATTTGAACTTGCCTCTCCTAAAACAAGGTGGGCATTTTACTATCCATTAGGATACGAGATCTTTGGCTACTTTCCATGGGAATTTAAAGGCGTTAAATTAGCTACAGGGGGGGTTTCGCCATTGTTCCCCGAATGTAATGGGAGTAGATTTAAATTTACAAGGGGAAAAGCTAATAATTAAAAATTGAACGTAAGGGCTATAAAGTACAAAATGGGCTGCCTCAGACTGCCTCACAAAACTTCGCGAAAAGTGGAGCTCCCCGCTGTGTTGTGCTTTTCTAGAATGACTCAAAAAAAGGTTGTTTAAAGGTGGGGTTTTTTTCTAATTAATTGTGACATTCATGGATCTTACTGATTATAAAGATGGCCCCAGCGTGGTTTCCATTGATTATTTCATTGAGAGTTTCCTCTTGGCTTCTTGTTGTTACCAAAATCACATACGAATAAATAAAAGTGTCAGTGAGGATGTTATGAGAGCTACTAATGCCCCAGATCTGTCAAAGCTTGAGCATGTCGGGTACAAAACACGGCTGGATCCAGCTCCCTCTCTTATTTCACAGAATCACAGAATCACCAGGTTGGAAGAGACCCACCAGATCATCGAGTCCAACCATTCCCATCAATCTCTAACCCATGTCCCTCAGCACCTTGTCCACCTGCACCTTAAACCCCTCCAGGGAAGGTGAATCAACCCCCTCCCTGGCAGCCTCTGNCCCCTCAGCCTCTTCTTCTCCACGATAAACACCCTCAGCTCTCTCAGCCGTTCCTCGTCAGGCCTGTTCTCCAGCCCCTTCACCAGCTTCGTTGCTCTTCTCTGCACTCGCTCCAGAGCCTCAACATCCTTCTTGTGCTGAGGGGCCCACAACTGACCCCAGGATTCGAGGAGCGGCCTCACCAGTGCTGAGTGCAGAGGGAGAAGAACCTGCCCATATACCAGATTATAAGTCCAGGTGGGTCTTGGGCATGAGCATTTGGGTCAGTAGTTTAACTGGTCACTCAGCAGGACCCAGAAAAGAGAAGATGGGGAGGGTTCTGCTGGCAGGGGAGGATCTGCTATCAGCCTGGCAGAGGATGGAGAACGACCAAGAAGGCTCATCCTCATTTGCCTTCTCCACGAAGAAGTCTGAAGATGCAAGTGATATGAAATCCCAGCAATCCCAGTGTAAAAACACCACAACGCCCCTGAGAGCAAAGGTTAAGAGAAAACCTCATTCTCGGTGTGTTCCTGCAGTGGGATCTTCCTTTCTGAACTTTAGCCTGCTCAACCCAGGTTGCTCGCTTCCCAGAAGCACCCGCCGCTCCCTTTTCATCTAGGCAGCCTCATTCATCTCCTCCTTTTCTGCCTGTCACTAGTTTGGTATTGTTCTTAATTATATTTAACTTGTGATTGGACTCGATGATCCGGTGGGTCTCTTCCAACCTGGTTATTCTACGATTCTATGATTACTACAAACTCCCTTTTCTCTGTCTCCTGCCACTTCTGTCAAATAAGCAGATGAAATACGCTGCCCTTTAGAGCCGACCTGTTTCTTTCCCTATTTCTCATTTTCCACTGAACTTTTTCATTCCTCTGAACGTTTCCTCTGCTCAGATTGAATTTTTTCCCCTATCTTTTTACTCCCAGTGTGTTTTCAGCTAGGTAATATAGACTCCAAGTCTCCTGGGACAGCTAAACTGGTATAAAGAACATCCCATTGATCTATTGGTGAGAGGGTTATGAAATGCCTGTGGGGAAAAGAGAGTTATCCAAGAAGACACTGTTTTGTCTTCAATAGCGCTTCTTCCACATGAAAATATTTGATGGGGATAGTAATTTTAAGCCTATAGGAAAGCAGAAGATGGGATAAGCAGCCAGGAAGGGTTACCAAGGGTAATCCCCAGAGCTTACTTGCATAAGATAAGGGTGTTTATAGAATCGTTGTACATTGGAGCTAATCCCTGTGGGTGCAAATATATTCACTGATCTGAAGGACAATATGAGATGCCAGCATCAGGTTGCCCATGGCTAGTAGGTGTCCTACTGATCCCACAACAAAAGGAGGCTGAGGAAGGAATGAGGAGCTTTTTGTTCGGTGTATTTTTGTTCATCTTTAGCTCTCCTCTGCAAACGAGCTGCTTAAAGATATGAGTTTTCCTTCCCCTTTTGGAGAAGGACAGAAAAAAGCTGCGAGATTTTCAGTTTCTGCTTAAATCCCGAGAGGTGGAAAGAGGGGATGGAAATCTGTTGTTTACTGCTAAGTTGCTGTTATATATATAAACATATATGACTAAGTGGCACAATCTGGGCTTAAATTTTCATTATCAGTAATAGATTATTGCAGAACACAGAGGAGACTTTCAACCAGACCTCCTGATCCCTGGTGTAAGGACTTGGTGCTCGCAGAGAGTCAAGACAGCGAAGCTGGTGCAATTCTCAAACAAAACTGCTGGCAATCTCCATGGATGAAGGTTTGTTTTGCAAGAGGCTTTTTGCTCATTAAATATCGGTTTCTACCGTTTGCTCCCCCAGCACATTAATCATTAGCTATAGACGGGTGGAGGAGGAGAGATGAGTGTTCAGGCTTTGGACAAACTTTTATGTGTTGAAATCATTGGTCAGATAAGAGCTGACAGAACATTAGATTAAAGGCTGTGTTTGAAACATTTTCAGTGGCTTTACAGTTCAAAAGAGCAATTTGGATTGCTGCTAGTGCAAGCATCCCTATACTAGCCAGCGGAGAGAGGAATCTGCCTTTCTGAGAGCCCCTAATTCACCGCATTTTTCCATTGACTGGGTAGAGGTGAAGCACCTGATGGCCTAAACTTGTAGAAAGGCTCAGTTTCTCATTGATTTCTTGAACTGTGGTTGCAGACTCTGAGTATTAGATAATCTTCACCTGGCTTGTCTACCTGGATGAGCAAGGCAGTAAGATAGTCAGTTGATCTCGAGCGAAACACCTTCAGCCTGGAAAGTCACTAGACCCAGACAGAATAATAGAATCATAGAACAAGCAGGTTGGAAGAGACCCACTGGATCACCGAGTCCAACCATCCCCATCAATCTCTAACCCATGTCCCTCAGCACCTTGTCCACCCGTCCCTTAAACCCCTCCAGGGAAGGGGACTCAACACCCTCGTTGGGCAGCCTGTTCCAGTGCCCAGTGACCCTTTCTGTGAATTTTTTTTTCCTAATGTTAATGATATTATTCCAATGTTAATTTTAATGATATTATTCCCATGTCTTTCTCTCTCATTTCCCCACACGTAGTGAGAAGACAGTGACCCGAAGTCACTTCCCCATATCACAGAGACACAGGGAAGAAAGTCACTCAAAAGACCCTTTGATGTCACAAGGGTACGATGTCCCATCACTAGAAGGAGATGAGTGAGATGAAACCATCAACTTGCATTCACACCATCCGCTCCCAACATACTGGACTTCTCCAAACCCTCACTACTGGTGTGAGACTCGGGGAAGGCAGAGATCGTTGGACAGAAACCCGCGATGATTTCACTTTGCAAAGTGTTCCAGTCGGCAACCCACCAGACTCTTACTGAGGACTCAGCATTTTATTTTTTTATACAGAAATAAATGGCAAAATTCCCATGAACTTCAAAGGAAAAGCATACAGCCCCGTATGAAACGCATTGCTATTGGCTGGAAATTACTTGCTGGGCTCTGTTATTGGTGAGATTCAGAGTTCTTTTTTTAACTTCTGTATTTTATTTTATTTTAGTTGTGCTTCAAATAAGCCTTTAAGTTTTTTCAAGGAAAGAAATAAAATCTAGTCCAGGACAATTTAGTTTCTTTCTACAGTATGAAAATCCAGAGGTTTGGAGGAAAGGAAAGGAAAGGAAAGGAAAGGAAAGGAAAGGAAAGGAAAGGAAAGGAAAGGAAAGGAAAGGAAAGGAAAGGAAAGGAAAGGAAAGGAAAGGAA
>WAAB01015569.1:0-17470 GCA_013389865.1 Piaya cayana
ATATATATATATATAAAAGCTTATATTTAACTATAGATACATCGATATGCATGTAGGACAAGAGTGTTTGGGTGAAACAAATGGCAGGATACAGGTGGAATGGCCGTAGAGAGCAATCTCCTCAAAGGTAGGATGAGTTAACCCAATTCCCAGCTTTTCTGTGTTTCAAGGATTTTCACTGCTAGACTTGAACACACTGAACCATCACAGTGGCATATGGAGTAGTGGGCAAGTCGACACCACTGCTGCAGCAAAAGTCTGAATTTGTCACAACTTAGTTTTCAAAATACATTAAATATTACAAAAAACTGCATTATCCACTATGTTCCCCCTCCCAACTCTACTCACACATAACAAAAAGTGATTTATTTACTTCTAAAGGGTAAAAAAACTTGGAAAGAAACATTTAAAAATTTCTCCCATAAAAACTCATGTTGAGAAAATACATAATAAATAGGTGCATCTAGAAAAGAGTTCTGCAATCAATCAGTCATTTGGCTTCGCATCAGCTCAGCAACGCACTCTGTCTTTCAGAGTCAACCGGCTGGCTGCGGGTAGCCTCTTGCGGCATTCCCAACTGGCTTTCTACCAACACTAAACCTGGTAAGATAGCTGCTATTCCCAAGGCCAGATCAGCCCAGTGGTTTTTAATTTCCAGTGCTTCCAAATGTGTTGCAGTCTATAAGTATGTGAATTGTGATTTGCCCAGTAAATACAATTCTGGTGAGTTTAGTGGCTAAAACCACTTTTGAGAAGACAAGAAGGAAAACAGATCCAGCTGCAAAGACTATAAATCACTTCTGTCTTTTATCTTAATCTTGACTTTGCTCTATCTTTCAGCCCTTACAGAGCTTGGACAAAGTTTAGAATGCAGGCTCTACATTATCGAAGGGTTTCAAATCCCTCCACGCATCCCCAGCAAAGTGTGCAGGTTCCCAGCTGGCTTTACGGACATCTTTGCACTGAATTGGGGCACAGATTAAAGTTCAGCATCTGCTGAAGTACTTTGGTGAGCCAAGGGCTGCTGGGCTGTGATGGCAGCTGCCAAATGAGCTGTGAAGGAGAAGTCTGGAAAGGAGTCCCTAAAGCAGCGCTGTTTCACAGGGCTGGGCATCAGCAAGGGAGTTTAAAGGGAAGGGAAGAGCAATGCTTTCCAAAGGACTTAATTAATTACAGGGCAGAAGCACGAGTTGACGCACAAGATGTACACAGAACAAAAACCACAAGGGAGCAAGGTAGTGAGAGGAGGTGAGATGTGTTTGCTGGTCACCTGCTGTGTTTGTTCATGCAATGGGGTCCATGTTTGGCTTGGAGGGAGCCAACAGGCTCAGCAAGGGGGGAGAGTTGTGGCCTAGAGGGGACTTGGGTGATCTCAAACATGAGCCTCAACCCTAACAGCAATGAACTAGAGGCTGTGGGCTTGCAGCATAGGCAGCAGGAGCTGCCAGCCTGGCACTGCTGGGAAGGACAGCACAGATATTTAGCCTGGAGAAGAGGACACTGAAGGGAGACCTCATTGCTCTCTACAATTACCTGAAAGGAGGTTGTGGAGAGGAGGTTGCTGGCCTCTTCTCCCAAGTGGCAGGGGACAGGATGAGAGGGAATGGCCTCAAGCTCTGCCAGGGTTGGTTCAGGCTGAACATTAGGAAAAAAAATTTCACGGAAAGGGTTATTGGGCACTGGAACAGGCTGCCCAGAGAGGTGGTTGAGTCACCTTCCCTGGAGGTGTACAAGGGACAGGTGGATGAGGTGCTGAGGGACATGGTTTAGTATTTGATAGGAATGGTTGGACTCAATGATCCGATGGGTCTTTTCCGACCTGGTGATTCTATGATTCTCTATATGCTCGGGTGGCAGAGTGGACCTCTTAAGGGGGAAACTTGAACCTGCCCTGGACTTGATGACTCCCAGCTACACCTGACCAAGTGCAGAGGAAAATGAGCTCAGGTGGTTTCCCAGAGAGCCGCCACTGAAGGCGTAACTCCTGTCCCAAGGGAGAAAATGCTCCCAAGGCAGATCGACAAGAACAGACTGATTCTTGCTGCAGTCTGAGCAGTGATGGAGAGGTCCTAAAAACGGAGAGGGGTACAGAATCATAGAATCGTTACATTGGAAAAGACCTTTGAGATCATCAACTCCAACCATACCTGTCCATTACTAAATCATATCCCTAAGCACCTCATCCACCCATCTTTTAAAGACCTCCAGGGATGGTGACTCAATTGTTCCACTGGGCAGCTTCTAGCAGTGCCCGAGAACCCCTTCTGTGAAGAAATGTTTCCTAATGTCCAATCTAAACTTCCCCTGATAGTTTAAGGCCATTCCCTCTTGTCCTGTCACTTGGGAGAAGAGACCAACACCCCCTTGCAGGTGGAAGGACAGATAGCCACACTTTCAGTGGTTTCCAGCAACATTGGGAAATACCTCATACAGCTATAGCCTGCGGAAATGAGTCCTTTGAGAGCCTGAACTGTCACATCAATGCTGAGGATTCCCTGTATGGAAAGGGCATGTATCCCTGTATCTCCTGGATGGTCATGAGGAGCTGGATGGTAACAGGAAAGCAAAGAGCCCGACAGCAATGTTTAGAAGCCTGCAAAATCTTTAGGAAGGGATCTTGAAACAGTATATTGCCCTAGTACCTCCAAGGTGTCTCTCCAAAGGTAATCCCTGAAAGGAGAAGTTTAAAGGGCTGTTACAAACACTGAAAAGTTCCACTTCTACAAAGAAGTGCATAAAAACACCTGCATAAACACAGGGCTGCACTAAATCCAGGGTGGTTCTCCCTGGCTGAGGACCAACACATGGTTTGTTATTAATCACTGCTGTTGTTATTACTATTATTATGAACAACCAAAATTCTGCTGTGAGACTGTGGATCTGATTGGAAAACAAGAGCCCCCTCCAAAAAAACCCCAAAAAAGTAAAGGAAAACGGATTTCTTTACTTTCCACTGAGGTATCCTCTCCCGCTTGCAGCCACAACAATGCTGACATTCTACCTTGTCTACATTCAAAAGTCCTTTTAATATAAAAGTGGTGGCATTCCCTTCCATTACCTCAGTTCCACTACAAGATTTAAAGCCAAGGAACCACTAGGGAGAAATATCATTCTCCTCCTTAAAATGAAGGTACACAAGGGAAGAACGCAATCCCTGCAATTGCACATTGGAAACTAAACCACCACTGCCACTCTTGCCATTGCATGTTTTCTCACAGCTGCCAATTTTGCTCTTCTCTTAGATTTTTCCCTCCCAGTTCATCCAAGGCAACATCTCTATTTCCGTGAAGGCAGTCCATTCATTAAAAAGTCACAGTGTTATTTTTATGCAGGCTTGATTTTGAGCCAAGGAGTTTGACGCTAAAGAATTACTTATAAGCAAATGGTCTTGTCGGAAAAAGCGGAGCCTGCTAATAGGTAGAAATGAAACCTCATCTTGATGAGGCTGGAAAGTGATCTGTGCTTTAGGGTGTGCTGTTTTATGATGCTATTCAGAGACCAATAACCAGAGTCTGAAATACAGGGTCTACACAAATACCGGTATGGAATTCCAGTAGCACAGAGCAGCAGAGCTTGGCCTGCAACCAGAACGTGGCATTTGTTAGAGGATGGCTCAGCCTCCAGCCACTGTGGTCATGCCAGTTGGCTTTCTAAATGCACCGAGACACCTCTGAGTTCCTAGATATCGCTGTGCGCCTCTCCCTCAATGCTTCAGAACATCAGTGGTATTGAAACAAGCCCATGAGAGCTTGCAGTTTTCTCAATGAAAGCACTAGTAGGAAAACAGCTAACGAGTCTCTTTTTCCAGTAAAAGGACTGAGCTTCTCCAGCTTGAAGGCCTGGATGAGCGGGAGGTCTATGCTGCTAAAGGGGGTAGAAGAGCAGAAACCCATAGCCCACACAGGCCCGGAGTTAATGCAAAGTAACATGTAAAACTGTAGCATTCCTCAAAAGGAAAAACCATTCCGAGTTAACGGGTTTCTACCAACCTTTGGCTAACCCTGGTGAAAAGCAGTTCCACCTGGGAAGCCAATGGTGCTGATACGCTACAGAGCACTGAGGGTGGGCAAGCGAGAAAATAGTGACATCCTGATGCACAGCCAGATGGCTCTAAGGGTGTATGTATATTCTGCTCTCAACACACAGGGATTAGGACAATCTTCCTCTAGGGTTAGACCAATTACGAGGGATTCATTAGGTATCTCTGAGCCTAACACCAGCCTTTCATCATCATCATCATGTTTGTGTAACTCCTGTTGACATGGATATGAGTTAAAAATTACTGTGCATTGAGGGTAAGTGGGAAATCACAAGCGATGGTGGTCAGGAAGGTGCTCAGTTCTGTTACAATTCCCCAAAAAGTGCAATCACACATGCCCATGATGAAGGTCGCAATCTGAGAAGAGCCCATGCAGCTAAAGGTCCCCTGCTGCCAGCACCAGCTGAGTCTCAGAGAAAGGTGCAGCTCCTCGAGGTTCCCTTCAAAAACCTCGCAGCTTGGGGTGCATTACTCCTATGGCCTTTCTTTCATAGAATCACTAAGTTGGAATAGACCTCTTGGATCATTGAGTCCAACTGTTCCTATCTGCCACTAAACCATGTCCCTGAGCACATTGNGAGCCTCAACACCCTTCTTGCAGCGAGGGCCCCATCTAGTCTGAACCTCCCCTGGCGCAGCTTGGGGCCACCCCCCCTTGAATTTTCATTTTTGTTCTGTTTTGTCCTGTTGCCCCTTTTGTCCTGTTTATCTATTTTGTTGTTACTGTAATTCACGCTGGTGAAATGATACCATAAAAAAAGTGATGCTACTTTTTAAACACAGAAATGAATGTTCACTGCATATACAGCTACTGAGTAAAATTAGGACAGCGATAAAAGGTTAGACAATGACATTTAATGTTACTCCATTAATAGATTTTATCACTTTTTTTTATCCTACCACAACAATGTGTATTTTCATATACAATATATTTAATAAAATGTATCGATATGGAATTAGGAAAGCATGGGTTTAGTTCTATTTACATATTTTAATCAAAACAATTTTCTTAACAACATTGAAAAATAGAAACTTAAAGTTCTCTTAACTGTGTTTTCAGCCAGTTAGTGGTAAACAAATGCATGCCTAGGAAGTTACACTCCCTCTAAAACGTGGTCAGTTGAAAGTTTCTAACTAAAGTGTGTATCTCTGTTTTGTTTCAAAAAATACATAAGTATGTCTGTCATTTCTGATACAAAATTCTACACTATCTTCAATAAATAAATAATAAAGCGATTCTGAAAAGTATGAAATGTAAACTTTGTCGTCCCTCCAACATACATTTTTTTTTCCCCATTGCTTGAAACATTACAGTGGTCTTGTAGGAAATTATAATACACAGACACTTCTCAGCACAGTTTACACTTATTACCATACTGTAGCTACCTATCCGTTATGAATATATCCTAATTTCCTAATGGAAATCTTTAAGACTTGTAGTGCTAGAGAACACCGCCTATACAAGAAAGGTGGAAACCAGTACTGAAAGGACATGCAAGGAACACCAAAACCTAACAACAGGCTCCACAAGAACATTCACATGCTAATGAAACAGGCCGACACCTCCCATTCAGGAATAAAGTCCTTACAAAAATACCAGTGTATGTATGACAGGTCATGAACAAAATGAATCCATTCAAACAAATTGGAATTTTACTCTTAGGGGTCTATTGTCTCTCGGGTCCAGACTCAGCAAAGCACTTATGTGTGTGCTTAAGGGAAACAAGACATAAGTGCTGCTTAAAGCTGGGTGCTTTACCAAACAGGGAAAATTTGCTGGATGTGGGCCTTTACCTCTGTATTCATCAAGTTCAATGGATATACAAGACCTGGTGTTCCCCTAGATGACAAGGCTTTTACTTCGGGGTTACCCACTCAACATCATCACAAGCACTCTGTTTCTGCTTGCACCCAGTATCTCTGCCACCAAACCTGTGATCACCCTGGCTTGCCACAAGCCTCTTCACGAGCCGCTCTGAACTCGGTAACGCGATATCAAACACAGTCAGGCACAGTACAATTTAATAACTGATCATCACTTTGCAAACTAGACTCTGTAGGGTAGAAACCACCTTCCTAAACTAGAGCCGTGACTTCTTTTTCTTCCCACTGCAGATGATGGATCATCCATCTGCAGTCACACAGCCGAGCAGCACTATTAAAGTAGGATCGAAGTGGTACAGCACAACATTCAGCAGGGCTCTATATTCAGTCCTTCATATACTGTTTGAACATATATAGTCCTATAGAAAACAACAACTTCCAAAGGTACCGAGTGGGCGGACTTTTCTGGAGTGCAATTCATCTCTGTGCAGAAGGCCTGTACATCATTTATTTTCAGGGGTAACGTGAGTCATGAAGTGGTATGTTAATAGAATCTTCTCTGTTTATAGATATATACTATTTATTTTCTAAGTCTTTTCAGTACCACCATGAAGATCTTTGAAGATCTTCTTGCTGCATAACTGCTCCTTCCATTCACCTTACATTTACACATCACTTTGCTGAGCAATAGGCACAAAATTCCTTAAGGGGGAAAACCCTGCAGAAAGCCTCCAAAACATACCAACATTGCCTTCTTCATGTAAATCAAAGAGTAGGGTAACTGGAGCAAGCACAGCAACCTATGTGGCTTGCCAGCCTTTTGGACTGGAGCACAACAAACAACTAGGTTATTTCACAAACCCAGGAAACTAACCTCAAGTTCCACACAGAGAAACTGAGGGACATCTCCTCACTAAACTGGGATTAATTTTTCAGTGAGAATTATCAAGGCACAAAGATGCTCCTGTTTGCTTTGATAACCCTCTTACGTGTGAAGGGCAAGCAGTAGTTTCATACCACACCAATAAGGATTTTGCTTCTGCAGACACCCATTGCAGTGAACTCAGAGTGAAATAAAACAGTGGACCCTTTTCTTCTAAGGCTCATCAAATAATTGCAGGTCTAGTCGGACGACTATCTCTCCTGTTGGGACTTCATGCAGAAGGAGACACTTTGTAACTGGTCCCTTTGAACCCTGATCCTTCTTAATGTCCGCAACACGGATCTCTGTCCTGCCCAGAAAGTCTGAAATACAAAAAGACAGCATGCTTAGAAATGACACAACTGTTCTACATTGCAATAAAATGCTGATTTGCTGAAGGAACTAACCTTCCATCTACACACAAAACAAAAGGAGAAACCAAGTTTTCAGTCCACCTGTATTTTCGTAGTTCAAGAAGGCCAAAGGCTGCCAATCTGCATAGAAGAGGATTTTAGCTGGACCATGTATATCAGACAGGAGCAACATTAAAAATAAAAGGTCCCATGTAATTCACAGCTTCCCAGTTTAAGGCCACTGCACAGTTCCAACTGAGTGCAAAGGCTGCTAAAGATGTAAAGCCCAGGAGTGCTTCACACAGGAGTAACGAGGTCAATGGGCCAACTGGTGCTGGAAAAAAATCAATGACTCATATCCAAATAAATCCTGAGATTTTGACTCTAACATACACTCTCCAGTGCTCCATACGTCTATTCCAGGTTATTAAATAAGAATGGGTTAAAAAACTTGGGTTTATTTTTGCCACTGTTATTGCATATTAAAGGAATATGAAGATATTTCTCTTCCTCCTGCATTAACCTATCAATTTGCAAACAGCATTCAGAGTTTTTAAAGACTTAGCTGAATTGTGAACCACATTTTGGTTGTAGTGAAGTCGCATGAGAAAGGAAGCCCCCAAAACCCCAGAGACAGCGTCACTCTTTTTGCGCTGATACTAGCACAACTCCACCGGGGAGCAAGGTTGAGGTCCCTTCCAAGCTAAACCATTTTCTGACTCTATCATTCACCTCAACAAGTGTGCACCTCTTCAAAATAGGAGATTTGAAAATGCCCTTGGAAGGGTGGCAGCCCCCTACATACCATCTGGGGAGAATTGGTCCCTCTCAAACACCGTAATGCAGAGCACGTCCTGCTCAAGGTCTTTGATAAAGAACTGGCAGTTGGAGTTCCACTTTGGATTGAGGGTGTCCTGTATTGTCTTGGTGATGTGACACTGAGAGCCCATCGTCACCTCGCAGTATGGGTTACTCTTTCCTGGGAAGACAGAAACAAACAGAAAAGAGTAGTCACGTTTTTAGGTGTGTGATCATCCTCGTAAATATGCTTTTACTCCTAGAGCCAATGGAAAGACTGTGACCTCACTGTCATTATAATGAACAGGGAGACAATTCCGCAAGGCACTGAGAACCTTCCACTCGTCATTTTAAGACTTTGTGGCTCGTGAACTCTTATGAACCGGCTTATGTAGTGGAAATTTAGTTTCTCTGAAACAAATGTTTCACTGCAGGATGACTGTATGACTCCTACTCAACTGCACAGATTTGCTTCTGTATATTTTAAGTTCATTAAAATGGCTTCATTAAACAAAACCTTGGTTCGGGCAGCACCTCCTTCAAAGTCAGTCAGACAAATAGGAATGTCTTCTTCATAGAGCATATTATGAAAAACCCAAGGCACTTACCATGGGACCTGCACGGTTTTAGTTCAATGCCTTCAACAATATTCACCATCAACCTCCCAATGCCTGTTGCTCTTTGTGAGCGAACTGTGGTGGAACAGAAGGGAAGAGAGAAAAGTCATTAATGTATTTTCCTGCCCATGGACTTTCCAACAGAAGATGAGACCCCACATCCCATGCTGTACCTAAGTAGGCCTTTTCCCTTTTCTTCTTTTCGGTCTCTATGTAAAGTTCTGAAGCAGCTTTGATCTTCTGAACCCAGGCAGTCCTTCAGAAGGAAAGGAAAAAAAAAAAAGTTCTAAAATACCTATTTTTCCTCCCTGAAGCACAGCAGACAGAAGTAAAGCTGTCCCTCCTTCCCAGTCACTTGCAGTCTAAGGCTATGGCCCATCACAGACTCTGCTATGCTGAAGGTCTCTGCCTGGAAGAGATCTTACTGGAAATCATAGCACCTGTAGAATAATTTAATTGTCCCAAGCTAGCAGATCCCACCATGCAAAGTTCAAAAGAATCACAAGCAGGAGGAACTTGGTGAGAAACCAAAAGGTATAGATAAAGGTTTGATTTCACCACGCCTTTTGCTTTATTGTAATAAACTCACTTCTTGCAGCCAGTAGATACCAGACAGCTATGTTGCAGAAGTGGCCACTTTTCTTGATCCCTGAGGTTTCATACCAAAATCCTTCTGAGCTACAGGACACATGAAGAACACACTTAGGGAATACACAGATGATGAATGACTGTGGTTCCCTATGGGCCCTTCTGGGAAATAATTTCATACTTAACGAGACTGAGTGGAAAAATTGACAAAATGTGAAAGAAGGAGTCTCAAGGGACCTCAAGGTTTCAGAAGAATTGCTATGATTCAAAGCACAATAAGAGAATCTAGAAGCTACTTACACAGGCCTGGATTCATGTCTGAACACTCACCTGCATTATGTACAGAGAGCTTTTTAAGAAAACAAAACACTTAAGGACAATCCTGTCATCCAGCTCAGCTCTAAGTGGTAAATGGTAGCTTCAGGAGTATACCAAGCCTTTGATCTATAAAGGTCTTTTAAGATTAAATGGACAAATTTATCACTCATTGATGCCAATGTTTTATTTCTGTTACTCTTAGTTAAAAGCAAGTGAATGATGAAAACCTGGAGGCATCTCACCTAAAATACTGTATTTATTTAACAAGCAATTCTGGCATAAAAGAAAGTCAAAGGCCATATCCCATGTAAATAAAAACATCTGAATAGTGCCTAAATTCAGACAGCAGATTCTGTGAGTTCTCTCTGTAGTGCATGGAGAGAAGCAGCTACCTCCAGAGGGCGTTCAGTGCGTGAAGATCTGCCTCCCTTGGTACAGCTTGCCTAAGCATCTTGCTGAAGTTCCTCAGGCTAGGTAGGATGAATGAGGTGCAGAGTTCAGAGGTTTCTGACTAAAGCAGGAAGTGCTCTGACACAGAACAGACAATTATTGCTATAGTCTGACTTGTGCAACAGATCCTAAGTTGAAAAGGCTGTGTCAGTTTTCATCACCAAGGGTCTAACCACGATGCTTGTCCCTATTGTGGCACAGAGAGACAGACAGTGTCCCATAGGACAAGTGGGATCCATAAAAGCATCATCTTTTGCAAGAATAACTGTGTTTGTAAATAATAGTGATTCACAATGTTAGGCAGGAAGGGAGCAGAGATGTTTTATACATTTTTATGCATCAGAATTTTTAGGGACAACACATTTGCAAGCTGGCATAATACAATGTCTACTCTTATATGGGATTTTTTTACCGGACTTTTCAGCTTTCACTTTTTAACAGAAGTTGTCTTTCAAGGCTTTACATTTGTGTAGAGAAACACCTTCAGTGCAATCCTGTCTCCTTAAGCTTGCCAGCGACAAAAATCACCAGCTGAGGTTTTGAGGGGATCTTTTGACTGTTTTGGTCTGAACTGAATCAGATTAAAGCTAACTGGGTTTATTTCAGTAGGTTTTTGCTTCAAGTTCTAATTCTGACCCATTCCTCAATATCATTCAACATTCAGCTATCAAAATGCTTTCACTGGCACAAAGAAGCAGATATTAACAGATGAAGACAGGATCCCATCTCTTGGTTTCCTTAAGCTAACATAATGTACCATGAAACATGGCCTATGTATCAGCCCTCAGTGTTGTAACATAAACTGCTTGGAGATTGCTATGCATGTGTACATCACATACACATGCACCAGATTTTTCGAAGTCAGTACTAACTTGGCTTATACAGGCACTTACCTTTCATTGATGCTTTCAGCCCGGAGAGTGTAGACTCTATCAATGTGGGAGATATGGAAGATGGGCTCGTCTCCAGAAGGGTCTGTGGGTAATTTTACTAGTACCTCATTTAGAAAAATGGGCTGTAAAACATTAGGCAAAGCTAGAGTTCTACTGCACAATATCTGAACAGATGTATTCAACACAGAGCAATTTACAACAGCTTGATCTTGTGCCTGCAGTATCTTTCCCCTTGTGCCTGCCTCCCATCTTTTTTCAGACACATGGTTTTTAAAAATGGTCTTATTATCAAAGATAATCAAAGTGTTCCCAGAGTCTGGAAACACTTCCATTGAATTAAGCTTCCTCATGAAGTATGGAATTTTCCTTTCCTACAAAGAGCAAACGCTATTACCCCATCACTCCCTGATAAATGGGACCTCTGTTGAATAGGTTGTATTAGCAAAACATCAAAAGCATCTTCAGTTGTCTCGCTAAAGCAAACAAGCAGCTTTTTCCCAATGAGTCCCCAGAATTCCCAGCATACATCAAAGCTTTCTGTATAAAGGCCATATTGCCCACAGACCCAGTATGTGAACTACTGCCCGCTACCCATACTGTTAGCATAAAGCCATCTTTGTCACCATTTAAGCGGTACTTACAGTTTTGTACATTTTGTACTGCAGATTAGACTTGGGGCTGAAGACTTTGTCAGTGCCAGAAGAGCCCAGAGGTTTTATGATCTGAGTCAGGAGGAGGAAATCGTTGAAGAGAAAGCCATATAGTTCCTTGTTACTCTTGGCTTTATAGAGTTTCCCACTGTGCAGAAACTTGCGTGGTCCCAAGCAGTTTGTAACAGAATTAAATACGAGTTGCTGCGAAAAGTAGAAGAAGAACAACAACGCACTGTATAAAGTAAAACAATCGAGGTTCCCCTGAAAGAGATCAAATATAGTTTTGAGTCCTGACATTGGTTTCAATTTGCATCAGAGGGATGATGAGCAATGTCTCTGCCTTGTGCATGACAAGCAGCGCAAGTCATGGAAAAGCTATATTAAAATCAACCTTAGGGCAATCCATTAATTGTACAGGGCAAGGCCTGGACAGTTAGAAAGAAGCCAAAAGCACTTGTGCCTCCTTTTAAGCTTCTCTGCCATGCACATGCATGTCTGTGAGTGGAACTGAACTGATGATCACTTCTCCTGGATTACCAGTAGTTAAGCAAATGGCCTCTCCAAACACTAAAATTTCTTAACAAGGCTTAGATTTCTGAATCGTGTTCAGTTTTCACCCATTAAAACAAATCAAAGTACTTCCATGTAACCTGTCTGTGTATACCTGTGATACCTGGAGTTAGAAGTCGGTTGCTAACCAGTGGCTGGAAATGGCTGAATTTAAGACTTATGTGGAGATTGTTAACAGATGAGTAGAGGTAGTATAATTGTCAGATTTACTTTCACTAGGTAATGGTACAGTTCTTGCCATCCTAGTGGGACAGGCAGTTAGATCTAGAGTGGCTCTTTTTGCAGATTAGAAACATCTCAGCCAGAAAACTGGGGAAAGTTCAGATGACTCCTTGGAACAGATTCAAGACTGCTACTGGCATTGTCATGTCAGCAAGCAGCCAGTTGGTCTTTCAGGTAATATTTTTGGTGTTCTAGGGTTAGACATCATGTACAGAAGACAAAAGCAAATGCCTTTCTTCAAACAGTAGCTATAAGACATCTGAATGTGACTTTGACCCTTCTTCATACTTGTCTTTACTCAAAACAATTACATTTCCTCAGATATAAAACAATGTTTTCCAGTTTTTATAAACCAATCAGTGCTTACTATTTTACCTTTTTGAACTGAAAACTTAATGCACGATTTGAAAATCAAGTTGTGATCCGTCTGCCTCTATTATCTTCCCCAACAATAGGGAGGCCATCAAAATATCCTTCATTCTTTTCCAGGACACCAACACAACATTTCCATTATAGTTTCAGTAGAGAAACAAAGCATTGTGCCTTAAAAAATAATGTAATGGGAGGCAGCAATTCTCTCTGTAAAATCTTGAGAGAGACTTGATCAGTATTCTTGAATTTTCAAACTGTTATCACAGAAAATATTTTCTGTGATGAGCTTTAAAGTACTCGAGGAAGGTCAGGTGTAGCTTCAGAATGAGATACAGCAGTGCAATTAACCACGGTATTGTAAAGTGCTATGAAACCACATGCTTGTGGTTGAAAATTACAGCATCAGGCCTGGCGCTACTCCAGAGGCAGGCAACAAAAGCAGCATTTATCATATAGAAGGCCATAACACGAGCAGCAAAAACGATTACGTGCAAGAGTGAAAGGGAGTCAAAGAAAGATGAAAACAAAACATTGATTAATTACACTCTTTGTCCCTTGATGCAGTGCCATAAGTGAGTCATGGTTTCTTCTCGACAGGTGGAGAAGTGCACCCATATTTGTGTTACTCTAGACAGCACTTTGTTTACCTCCGACAGGCCTTCGCACTGAACATGAGCCTGGATCCACTCCAACCTATCTGAATTTTCCTTCTCCCGCACTCCTTCATTTACTTGAGAACATAATTCTTCTGCTTTCTCAAGAGCATGCTTCAAGTGACTGTGGTCAGGGTGGTTTTCAGGAGTGTTTTCTATTATCTGCAGGTAAATAAAACACATCAGCCTTTCCTGTTATCTGTGGTTAAAATACATTCATACTGTCAGCCCTATACTTCTGTCTTATTTCTTTATTTTCATCAGAACTAGCCAATATGTTCCAAATTTCTTGTCCTCCTTGACAAACATGAAAAATAGGAAACAAACTCACAGTCTGTACATGAGCAGCTGAAATGAATGCTGCCTGCAGAGCCTTTACCTCTATACACTTGCTCAGTCTTCTGACAGAACTATGCAAATTCCAGCCATATACAGAAATATATCCCTGACTATTTAGGGAATCTCTTATAAGCCAACACCCAATTTATAATTCTCTCCTGTGAAAATCCTGGGACAACTTCAATAGCACTATTCAGGATGGTGAGTGTTAAGCAACAAATGAAAGTTAGAAAAGAGTCGCAAGTTATCTGTCAACATAAGCTGCGCAGTAAGGTAACTTGCAACAATTTGGCATCCAGGCTTGCACACTGAATGTCATTTATGAGACTCTGGGGAGGGAATGACACTGCAGAAAATGGCAAAGATGAGCATAAGATTGATCCCTTACTCCCGCTATCTGCATTTTAATATCTTCATTCAGCATTTACCACCTTCAGGTTCTTTGTGTGCAAGTTTCATCTCTGTTCCAAATAGAAACCCAAAGTAATTTCACTAAAGCCAAATACGTTACCGCATTTGCTCTGGTGGAATCAAATATAAAAGGATACCTCACATTTCCTAGCACATCCGATATCTAACAGTAATAAAGCTTGACTGAAACAGGGAAACTACCCTGTAATTAATCTATAAGCAAAGCAGCATAAAAAACAATCTTCGCCAAAGAACATACATTTTTAATTATTAGTGGGTATCTTGTTACCCGTTGCATAGGCTTTAGTAGAAAACTTGATAGTGGCATTCCTTTACAGCGAGGATCCATTGCTAACCTCTGAAACATTAGAGAGGTAAAATGGTGTTAGTTAGTTTGTTTAAAACCCTGCAAAATGAGCTCCTCCAAGAAGGAAAAAGGTAAGGCAACAAATGAACACCATGCGTCAGCTAAATCTGTTCTTGGAACATAAACTCTGTCAGTGCAGAAGAATTTCTTCTATTTTTTACAACATATTCTTCACCTGTTCTATCTGCACAAGAGAAGGCCCTCTTCTTACTATCTCAGTACTCGTTGCTTCTTACTGTCCCAGCATTTTAGAGCAAATCTGTTATTAAACAATTACGATTCTATAGTTCTTTGAAAAAAACACTTTCCTTCAATGAAAACATGTACACCTTCAATGAGCGCTTAAGTCTGAAGATTCTTCAGTCTAGCCCAACACAGAGCATTGTTTCAGACTATGTTCTGCAAATCAGCAAAATCACGAGCAAAATTTACAGTGTATAAAATTCATGGTGATTCCTCCTTTTCTTACTTTAACAAACTCCTTAAACTCAGGGACTTCATCTGTTTTCTGCTGGATGAGTGCTGCCCCATTCAGCTGGCAGCTACAGAATCGAATGTAAGGTTGCATGTGTGGCAGCTGAGCTGTCAGTATGTCACCAATCATTTTCACTGGCATCTTCTCTCCAGACATCTTCTTACGCACACGCAAAGCCCTAAACATGAAAAGGTCATGTGTGATTCATAAGAATACCAAAGAATAAGCCCTCATTTATTAAATAAATGGTTTGAATATTAAGTACTGAAATAAAGAAACCTCTGAATAATAAACAGATTTATTGCATATTGTAAGAAAACAATAATCAAGATTGCACCCTCAGCCAACATCTTTCCCTCTTGATGTCACCAACCTGTTATTTCACAGGTCAGACACGGTATAAAAAAAAATACAATTTCCTTTTTAATTAGTTTAGAGAGAGAGAAATAGATACGCTTTTGAGTGAGGGATAAAAGCCTTATCAGTACTTTAAGCTTAAAGCTACTTCTACTTTAGTTTGATTTCCTAAGGAAAGGAGGTTTATTGTCATTGAGCTGCTTGCATTTGTCCTATCAGTGTCATAACTTTCCAGCTTGTAGACCATTTACAAAAAAGGGGATTGGTCAAAGTTATGAGCTTGATGATCATAATGGTCTTTCACAACTTCAACAATTAAAAAATCCCTATGAGATCAACAAAAATTAGCATCTTGGAAGGGAAAAAAAAGAACTTAATTAATTCTCTTGCTTATGAAGATGCAGATTAAACTCCATTCTTACTCTGTTTTGCTGGAAATGATCAGATGAGCAACCTGCGTGCATGTGCCTCCAAACCAGCCACAGCATTTCTGTGTCTTACTAAAGCAGTAGGTATGGGTGAGAAAAATGCAAGCAGGAAGACTGGAACCATCAGAGGCCACAGAGAACGAAGGTAGAAATAAGTGTACTTGCACTACATAGAGTTTAATGGTAGAGAGTTGGAGTTACAGTAGTCAGACTTTGCAAAGAAGGGTGTAGCATGCACTGGACACAAATCCATACTACCAGGCTTTGTTGCCATTGTTTTTCTCACAATACAACCCATTCTGGTGGTGTAAGCCTGGAGTAACTAAAGGAATACATCCACTAACTCAGAATAAAGGAGGCAGAGGCTGCTGTGCTTTGCTTCACATTCAAAGATAAATGAGGACTGGAACTCAGTATGGGCTGTGACAGAGACAGAGGATTGGCAGTCACTAGTCTTCAGAAAAGGTTGATCTTACCTTCTGGAGCACATGTACAGCAAGAGCAAAGTAAGTGCAAATACTTAGCAAAGAACTAGTAGATTTTTCTCAACAAAACCCAATAAGTCACAGCAAACCTTGTTAATATTTTGCATTTTCCAACAAGGAAAAATGCATGGCCCTTTTAGTTATTACTCGCATAAGTAGCAAACGTTTTCACACAGCTAAAAGGAGAAGTTGAGGGAGAGACCCACAATTCTGCTGTTGCTAAGCATGGGGAAAAAAAACTTACTTCAGTAGTTTTATATTGCACATAATCAGCTCCTTCCAATTAACAAAAATCATAGCAACTTCTTTTTCTGTTAGCAGCTCAGATTCCATTAGCGGCTTCTGGAAGATCTATAGATTCAAAAATTAAGCGATTTAGAATGTACATGGTAAGTACAATCAAAGTGACTAAGACTGATGATGCTCATTTCCTTAGTCTGAAGGTGAGATAACTTTAGAGCAGCACTTGACACCCAGTAGCAGAGACTTCAAACATGCACTGTGCCCTAGAGATCCATAGTGTTCCCTGATAGTATGTTTGTTAACAGAGCATGGCTTTAAAAGAGAATACTTTAAATTTGTGTTGTTGGTGTTAATCATGACCTGGATAATCTGTTTAAAACTGAAGAATTTTAGTCAGAGGTCACCTGCAAAACATCCTAGGATTACTTTGATAATACAACTGAAAATACATTTTAATTTGGACTTTTTTAATGGAAGTTCCAATTTACCTCACAGTGTCTCAGGTTTGCATATCTTGACTTCTTTTTGAAAAAAGACTTTCCTTCTCTGTCAAAAGAATTGTGTCAGCCAGTTGCCTGTACTAATAGTTGTTCCCTCTGCGCACAACCCCAGGGGTTGGAGGAGTAGAACGAGGTTCCCACGATCCAAGAGGAGGTGGTTAGAGACTTGCTCGCCCAGCTAGATATCCACAAGTCTATGGGGCCAGATAGAGTCCACCCAAGAGTTTTGAGGGAACTGGCGGATGTGCCCTTTCCATCATCTTCCAGCCGTCCTGGATTACTGGGGAGGTACCACTGGACTGGAGGCTGGCTGATGTCGTGCCCATCTACAAGAAAGGGCACAAGGCGGATCCAGGGAACTACAGGCCTGTCAGTCTGACCTCAGTGCCAGGGAAAGTCATTGAGCAGGTGATCCTGAGTGCTATCATGAAGCACATGCAAGACAACTGGGTGATCAGGCCCAGTCAACATGGGTTCACGAAAGGCATGTCTTGCCAAACTAACCTGATCGCCTTCTATGACAGAGTGACTAGACTCTCGGATGAGGGAAAGGCTGTGGATGTAGTGTTCTTGGACTTTAGTAAAGCCTTTGA